>CM056604.1:24615707-24653207 GCA_029721355.1 Tegillarca granosa
CGCGCGTGTGTGTGTGTGTATGTGTGATTTATATACAGTTTAATTTGTATAATGCCTGCATATTTCTAATATTTCTACTGAGCAGATAATGCGATGGAAGTTACTTTTTGTCGGGAATAGCCGATTAGAAACGAATGTCAACCGTGGTCCCTACCTCTACATTGTATGTTAGACTTGACTAAAGTAAATAAATAGGAAATCTCAATCTCAAAAATAAAAATTAGTTTCTTTTCAAAATGTGTTTTATGGATAAAATGTTACATATGCATTTAAAAGTTATGTAATGAAATTATGTATCAAATAATTCGGTTATATTATTTTTTGTTGTTTGAAGACACGTGATACACCTTTTTCTCTTGGTGTTGACGCATCATGAATGTGTAGAGGGCGTTCGATGTAATAATCGATGTTATCCAGGGGAGGAATGTTTCCCAGGGGTACAGGAAATAGCGACATTTCGGAGTTCATTGGATGGTTTTCTGATCGATCCTACCACCGCTATATATCCAAACGTTACTTTTATGTTTAACACTTGGCACAGGAAGTAAGTTGGTGAATTTGGTTGTAGTTGTTGTTAATCGTCGTATCTGCAGTTTTCAGGTATTTGTGACGAGAGCAAGTTAAATTTTATTAATCTCAAAGAATTATTCTAAGAAAAAGTTTGTTTGTGCAAATGTGTTTACTGCTCTGTCTTGTACTAGTGCGCACTTAGGGTGACTTTTTATTCAGCTAGCCCACACAGTCGGTATGCAACTTAAAAGCACACATGTTACATTATCTGACACCATGTGAATGAGTAGATTCTCTGTCCTAATATTGAGCCCGTTCGAGAAAACAGTCTCTGATATTCCAAATACTTACATGTATATATGACCCGGTAGGGTTCAAACCCACAGATATTTACTTATAAATTAAATTTAAATAACACATATCTTATTTTATTAAAAGAGTACTCATTCGCTCGCTTAGTAGCGTCATTTAAGGCAAGGTCAGTTTAGAGACGGCGCCTGATCAGAAATGTTAATTACATTATATATTTGCATTATATGTATCATCGTAAAACGTGATAACAGTTGAACAATGTGAATAAAGTAAAGTGAAGTAATGTTTTTTGTTCGGCAAAGTCAAGAATATTTTACTAAGTGCTGGGCGGTTTGTTCATGGATGGTGAAAAAAGCAAATTACCTAAAAAAAAAAAAAACACCGATCTCCAGCAAGCATAATGGCAAGCTTTCACATACTATGGTTTAAGTGTCCAAGTGGTAATCGAACATAAGCGATGAAAAGTGAAATGATATCCAGGCCACTAAGGCTGTAAATTAATGATAAGTTTAAATATGTGGTAAAAATTATCTTTTTTTTTTTTTTAACAAATTAAATAATGAATGTTTTTGTTTAAAACATATTGATGGGAAACATTTGTCAAAAAGTTCATTCTTTCCAGATTCCCAGCGCTGGTTGTCATGGTTACTTCTGTAAAGGATATCCAGAGGACGATAAAATTCGCCAAACAATATAACTTACGACTGACTGTAAAATCGTCTGGTCATGATTACATAGGTCGGTCAACATGGCACGGCAGTGTGGAAATTAACATGTCAAAAATGAAAAGGATATCTGTCAACATAAACTCAACAAGAAACGAAGCTGGCGAGGTTACCATAGAAACGGGTGCCAATTTCGGAAAAATCTATCAAGAGGTTAGCATACAAGTTAAAACACTGAACAACCCATAAATATGAAAGCCACTTCTCTTAGAAGCATGAACTACTGCGGTAGCTTAGTTGGTAGAGGGCCCGCTCCGTAAATGGGAGGTCTTGGGTTCGAATCTAGACCGAGTCTGACTCAAGACTTGAAAGTGGGTAGTGGCTGTTCTTTTGCCAAGCACTCGGCATCACGAAATGAAAGTCACGGTTCTTTTTGATGGGAACTTAAAATAAACGAGGTCCCATGTCGTGGTAGGCGTAGCACGATAAAGAACCCTGCTGTAAAATGCCATCACCGCAACGCACAGGCAAAATTTCTGCACCTTTGCCTATATCTGGCGATGATTCGATATAAGTGAAATATTCTTGGCTGGGACGTTAAACACCATTACTCAACTCAACTCTTAGAAACGTGAGAAAACTCTTTATCATTCACGCCTTAAAAACACTGTAGCTCAGTTGCTAAACTGTACTAGTATCTAGAAGACGCAGGGTTCTAACCCCGTCTGAAAGACTTAAATAGATAGTGTCAATTCTTTCGACAAACATTTCAAAATGTAAGTCACGTCTCCTTCGGATGTGATCTTAAGAACAAATGTCCAAAATTGGCAATGTATTTTAGGCGTACCTGGCTCAAGGACCTTAAGAGCACATTTCCCTGAGCCCATTTCAAAGATCAAAACTATTAACTGAATTATAACTGGTGATGTTCCGAATCAGTTGATTATTCTTGACTAGGACATAAACTCAATTTAATCATACACCTCACAGGGAGCACAGAGGCTATATCAGGCGCCCTGTTATATACAAATACATATACTTTTAAAATTTCTATTTGAATTCCATTCACTGTCTTCATCATCTTGACATTTGTTATAATTTGTATAAGTTTTAGATTTTTCTTCAATATGTCAGGTAGATAAATATGATCGAGTCATTGTTGGTGGAAGTTCCTTAACAGTTACCCCTGGAGGATACACACAAGGTGGAGGACACAGCCCTCTATCCAGATCACTTGGCCTAGCCGTAGACCAGGTTCTGGAATTACAGGTATTTCACGGATTTAACAGAAACATTGGTGTCTGTTCGGATTGAAGATCAGGAAAAATCCTAAATGCATTCCAAACGTTAAGAAAACATGTATCTTAATGACATAGAATATGTTACATTCCTTAGAACAAAGATTTTTCTACAAAGATAATCATTACTATTTAATGATTTTTGCTGATAACTGACCTGGGTAGCCAGAAGGTGCGGTTATAGATCAAAGTGCCCCTTACCTCCGAATTCCGCTCGGGCAGATTCTAGATTCGAGTATCGCCTCCATATACATGCAAGTGTAATTTGGCGGAAGTGTTCACTACCATTTCTCCACATTTATGATGAAAATAATATTTAAATATAAATATCAAAATATTTCATTAAATATAACATACAACATACAACAGCATACATGATGGATTCTGGAACAAGAGTAAGCACCTCTTATACAAGCAAGTTTCCATGAAGCTTATTAATTTAAACTTTGATGTGGGAGTCAAATATAAGTAATAAAAATAATACTAATCATGTTTAAACAAAATGAAAGGAAAAGAGATTTTAAAAAAATGTTATTTTATACGTTGATCAAGAGATCCCATCAAACAAAAATAAACTTGACATTGATAATTAATGATACTGTAAGTAAGAACATTCTCTACTAAATTATTTACGAACCATTAAGAATTGGCAATTCGAAAGAATGAACGTTAGATGTTTGATAAAGCTAAAGAGAAAATCTTTAGATTCATACGCATGTATCAATGCAATACTTTAAAAATAATCCTGAAAATTTAAAGTGATCCAGTAACCTTAATAGTTAATGCTTTTCATATATTTAATCAGGTGATAACTGTGGACTCAAAAATTATAAACTGCTCGATGAATGGTACTATAACACAAAATGAAAACGGAACGATAACAAAATCCGTCAACACAGACCTTTACTGGGCTTTACGTGGAGGTGGTGGCTCGACGTTTGGTGTTATTGTTTCGTATACATTTAAACTCCACAGGCAGCCGCCACAAATAGTCACTGCGTATATTATTTATCCGTTGTCCATAAATGGCGACGATACAATTGGAAGGGAAGTTTTCAAGTTTTACAATACATTCGTTAAAAACCTTCCAAATGAATGGGGAGGTTACACATTACTTACGAACAAGGAGAGTAAAACCGCCAATAAAACGGAAATAGGCTCAATATTCTTACTATTGTGTCACTTTGGTGAGTGGGATATGCCAAGCAGACGATACATTGATCAATGGAAGTCATTTCATCAGGAGTTCAAGAACTTTGTTGTCGTTAAAGAATTACACCAGTTTTTGGCAATGGATTAAAGATTTTGGCGGAAGTCGTTCAGCCCGAATGTACCAATCAAGCGTTCTTGTACAGCCCAATAATCTAAATGAAAATTTGTCAAACTTTCTACTGAATATGATGTCAACGGCTGAATCCGATAATTACCCTCAGTACAGCTGTACCGGAACACATATCGGAGGTTTGTGGTTTGTATTTAATAATCACCGGTTAATGTATATTCTGATTTTAAAAAAGAGAGTTTCGGAAAACATTTGGTTGATCAGGCCCAGTTTTAAAATCATTCACTCAATTGAGTGTACACTCAATTCAAAAGAGGGAAATATCTCAGTGTCAATTTTTAAGACATTACACAGTTGAAATGGATTGTTTTCTTTAAATACTTAAATATTTTAATATAAAAATTGTTTTGTGTAGATTTGTTGAACAAAACAAAACATTGTCTCATAAGACTTAATTTTTCAAATATTAACAAGAAAAAAAATATTTGAGTTGAATGTGCATTCAACTGAGTGAATAATTGTGAAACTTGGACCCGAAAGATAAAATCTTTATGTGTTTATATTTTTCAACAAGAATTCCACGGAATTCAGTGTCTCGCCTGGTTAGTTTTTGACTTCAAGATAAACTTTCACATTTTGACACGCCGCCGACACCGGAAAAGTAACACCTAAGTCTCGCCTTATTGCGATGCCAGGCTCGACAAAGATGTTCCATAGCTGGTTTTGTCATGTACCACTTTTGAATGTATTAATCTATTTAAATTTAAAAATGGCACATGAAAGTTTCATTTGATGTATTGTTCAAGACGGTTATCAAAAAATTTGATTATACACTAGTGAATTTTTAAATACAATTTCAACTAGATGTCATATAATCTTAATGAAATCTCCCAAGTGAAGTGGAACCGTCACCTAAAACACGTTGTACTTAATATAATCATACAATTGGTATATAATTATATGTACAATATGTAATTAAGGTACATATATTATTTATTATTTTTCATTTCCTTTAATTATTAAATAGATGCAAAATTGTTGCTTTGAATATTCCCCTATTTGAGACCTAAATGACAAAATGAAGTCTTTAGTTATAAGTTTTTTTCTTACCGAAACAATTTGTATTAATTATTTTAACGCCTAATGTACAAAAATGTTTCAATGCCTTATGTACAAAACTGTTTAAACGCCTTATAAACAAAATTATTTCAACGCCTAATGTACAAAACTGTTTCAACGCCTAATGTACAAAACTATTTCAATGCCTAATGTACAAAACTGTTTAAACGCCTAATGTACAAAACTATTTCAACGCCTAAAGTACAAAACTGTTTCAACGCCTAATGTACAAAACTATTTCAACGCCTAATGTACAAAACTATTTCAACGCCTTATACACAAAATTATTTCAACGCCTAATGTACAAAACTGTTTCAACGCCTAATGTACAAAACTGTTTCAACGCCTAATGTACAAAACTGTTTAAACGCCTTATTAATAAAATTATTCCAACGCCTAATGTACAAAACTATTTCAACGCCTAATGTACAAAACTATTTCAACGCCTAATGTACAAACTATTTCAACGCCTAATGTACAAAACTATTTCAACGCCTAATGTACAAAACTGTTTCAACGCCTAATGTACAAAACTATTTCAACGCCTAATGTACAAAACTGTTTCAACGCCTTATGTACAAAACTATTTCAACGCCTAATGTACAAAACTATTTCAACGCCTAATGTACAAAACTATTTCAACGCCTAATGTACAAAACTGTTTCAACGCCTTATACACAAAACTATTTCAACGCCTAAAATACAAAACTATTTCTACGCCTCATGTACAAAACTATATCAACGCCTAATGTACAAATCTATTAAAACGCCTAATGTACAAAACTGTTTCAACGCCTAATGTACAAAACTATTTCAACGCCTAATGTACAAAACTATTTCAACGCCTAATGTACAAAACTGTTTCAACGCCTAATGTACAAAACTATTTCAACGCCTAATGTACAAAACTTTTTCAACGCCTAATGTACAAAACTGTATAAGAAATTGCGAAGGTCTTTTTCATGAAGCTTGTAGTTTAATTAGTCAAGATTATCCCCCGTTTGACGTCACATTCTTCGATCGGCGATAACTCAGGTGTCGCAATTTATCGGAAGGGTCTATAGACTTTTAACTTATCCCTGTACACACACACACACACAAAAGTTAAAACTGATTTCATACCTCCGTTGTTGTCATGGAAACATAATAATTATGATTAGTTTCATTACATGCGTACTTGTATAAGTGTTTCTGAGCTGAAATCAATTTCTGACACATTTTTTTTTCAGTTCATTATGTCAACGATGTCTATGTCAACAAATAAAAAAATACCATTTCCGTATATACTAAAAATGCATTCAAAATCATTAGGATAGCTCTACTCATAGTTTTGACGTAAATGGTCTCTTGGCTTGAATCTAACTTCTAACGTCAATGAATAAACTATGGGAAATTTAAATAGCGTAATAACGAATTTTTTTAAAAAATCGAAAGTTTAGCTGTATAATTATAGTTATAAGATTGCATAATGTTTACTTCATTACAATCGCGATTTTCTGAAAGGAAGGATTAAAAATTAAAGACAAGAGAATTTGATTTCAAACGGGTGTTAACAAATAAAAGTCTGATATTTGTACTTTTGGTTAAAACAAGAACATGTACTATCAAAAGGTACTTTCGTTTTTAAATCCCCAAAAATACTGAACTATTTTGATTGCTTTGGCGTCAGTTTTTCAACCCGATATAACTGTTGTAGTATTCGTCTAACCACGATTGATTTATTGTTTGTTTGATTAACATGAATGACTGGGGTTTTACGTTCTAGTCAAGAATATGTCACTTATATCGATACGTTACTAGCTATAGATGGACTGGCAAAAATTTTGACATTTGTAGTGCGTTCAGGGCAATGTGCAGGGAGAATTCTATATCGTCCCAAGCCTACCGTGAGGCTCGGATATCGGTTTTAAGGTATCTTCCCGGAATGACTCCGTTACTTTCATACCAAATGCAGAGTGCTTGACGAAAGAACAGTCACTACCTATTTTTAAGTTTTGGTTAGACCCGACCGCGTTTTGAACCTCGACTACCCACATACGAGCACAGTTTTATCACGAATATCCTGCTTACTTTTAACTCACATTGTTTTTCTGCACATTCATTTGAAACAATTTTATTTGTAATATAAATGTTTCGTCTTCCGAAATGCATTTCATTATTGTACATGTTTTGCTATATCTTTTACAGGGAAAGTATCAGATACTCCAGCTGATGATACCGCCGTTAATCCAGCTCTAAGGACTGCCTCGTTGTCACTCAGCTGTGACGTGGTTATGAAGGAACCATTTCGTGACAATTACTACATAAGTAAAGGAAAGCAGTTGCACGCGGCCTTGAACCAGCATGGGAACGGTGTTTATGTAAATGAACCATCAGCCGATACACCACAATGGCAGACAATGCTTTGGGGAGCAAACTATCAAAAACTATTGGCAGTAAAACAGAAATGGGATCCGGACAATTTCCTAACATGCAAATATTGTGTTGGTTCAGAACCGATTAAAACTTCAAAAAAGAGTCAATCGCATACATCCTACATTCTACATAATTGTCAGTTAATTTTGTCACTTGATAAATTATGCTCGCTTATTGTTCTCCTCAGCTTTGTTGAGTTTAATTACAAATAAGAATCATGATTATAAAACGTAAAGTATACTTATATATGTTTGTTAAAATCTTTGTCATTAAAATCATGTTTCAATATGCTTGGTTACTGCAGTAGTGATTTTTCCAAAGTTTAAAACTTGAACTCGAGGTTCAATCTACAACTGGCCTTTTTCGTCTCTCGTAGAGCAGGCACATCAATTTTTCCTCAGGTTTCTTTTAATTTTTTTACCGTGTAGCAAGAGAGACTGTCCTCATTTTACTAGCTTAAGTCAACTGTTTGACTGTATTGTCAGCTCGATATTATAATTCGACCCTAGTAAATCTTTTGTATGCAGCTAAGAAGCTTGGTCGTATTTTAAAAAAAATGCTTTAAAGCAGCTTACCAGCTCCATCGTTTATCTACAAATTCCAGTTGTAAGTTACTAATTCGATCATATATCTAGCTAGATCTTATAGTAAATGTGCCTAAAAAGGTTGAACATTATTATACTTAGTGCGCTTGACGGTATATAGCTTACAAGTTCATTTTTAGCCATTGTCCTGGTCAATGTCTAACTAATCTGGCTGTATTTTTTTCTTGTGTTGATACGACGGTCATACTAATGGTCATTACATCCAAACACTCAAAAATCAAGGGATGATTATTGATATATAGCTAAAAAATCACGAGAATTTTATATCTGATTTTGAAAGTTTTTATTTCAATTTATTCATGCAAAGATGAACTTTTTTGAACTATTTAAGTTATTCGACGATTGTTTTATAGAAATTTCGGACGTTTTTAATTTATAGAAATATAGAGTTGAGACGACCACGACCATGTACATCTGCACAAACGACCACTATAAACAAACTTAAATAACTAACTAAAAGAGTACTTTTAAAATAAAATAGATAAATAATCTTCTCTTTTTTTCATCATCTGCAGATAAACATCTGATGCATATTTTATATTTCAAATTTTGAAATAAATTTTATGGTTTAGATAGTTGAAAATTTTTTATTTCTAGATTTCAGTTAAAAAAATCTTTTTGTACATTAATTTTAACGCTAGAAATGCATAATAAATTACACTCAGGCAAACATTCTGATATCTAATGTCCCATATATATCCTATCAACCGTATGTAAAAAGAAAGTAGGAAAATTATGGTTCAATTCCAAATAAGAATATTTCTTGGGACAAATACGATTTTTGTAGAATGACTGAAAACATCGGCATAGAATATTAAATTATAAAATGTAAAAATCATGCGTACTGGTAATGACATGAAAAAGTAATTCACACATGTACTGGGTGTTGGTTACCGATTGTTAAATTTACCAGTCGGTAATTTTTTTAAATAAAACCTTTGAATCAACAAAAATAGTAAGCGTAAATTGATGTTTACAAAGTAGAACACTTAGAGTTGTTTACCATGCCACTAAAACGGGTTTAACAGAATCGGTTTCATAAATAACTTATTATTTTATTAATATATTTAATAGAATTTTATAAATTTATTATTGAACGTTTTAATTTCATTATTTTTAAAATGAACTATGGCACACTAAAAATTATTTAATAAAAAGTATATTAAATTGCCCTATGTTGACCAATAGAAAATGAAATCATTATTGTCAAAAAAAAAAAAAAAAAAAAAAAAAAAAAAAAAAAAAAAAAAAAAAAAAAACACGTAAAATCTATCATTTCGATAAAGAAAACTGCAAAACCCGCTTAAAACAAGAAAAGTGCTATTGCTTTAACTATCACCACTAATGCGATTTTGAAACATATGTACCTCCCGTCGAGAAATCAGCGAGGGGATAAGGTACTGCAATTCGTCTGTCCGTCCAGCTGTCACACTTTTTGTCCGAAACAGTTCTCCTTCATTGTCTATTTGATTGTGTTGAAAATGAAATGAAAATGGAATGATAAGTAATCGGTGTATTGTCCAAATTGTCTTCCTGTTCCGATTCGAATTTTATAAAAGGAGACTAGATCAGACCTTTATCAGACTAGATCAGACCTTTATCAGACTAGATCTCTGATATTTCAAATCATAATCTAATAAAATTTGGTGGGAATGATAAGCATCATGCGTAGATGTACATTTGTTTTTCTGTTCCGGTTAATTGACTTTTGTAGTAATTATGCTTCTTTACATATTCAAAATAATGTTTTTGTCCGGACTTGATCTATGTGATGTCAGTGCAGTATTTAGTAATTAATAAAGGAGTGGAGTGGAGTAATGTTGTTTTACGCCCCAGTCAAGAATCTTTCACTTATTTCAAGGCGGTCAGTTCTGGGATGGTGGAGGAAACCGGAGTGCCCGGAGGAAACCACCGACCTTCGGCAAGCGAACTGACAAACTTTCTCAAACTAGGATCTGTCCCGAGTGGGATTCGAACCTAGGCGGTGAGAGGCACTGTGATCCGTAAGCAGTAATTAATAAAGGAAAGATTAACGCCAAGGATATTTTTCTGTTCCGGATGAATAAATTTCTAGTAGCAATGGTTGTTCGTATTTTTGTCATTATTTTTATTTGTCCAATCTTGTTTCTCTCATTTTGTTTCGGTTGGATGGTTATTCAAAGAGTTATGACCTTTTGGTTTTTTCAATGATGGTCTTTACTGGATCTCTGATTGCTTCAATGAAAATTCGTAGGTGTTTTAAATGCCTTTCGGCGTTGAAATCTAATTTTCATTTTGTTTTTAACAAACTTCTATTTAAATGAAGATTGAAAAATCCAAAAATGGTACAGCTTTGGCTTATTTTCCACATTTAAACGAATCTATTGTTAATTTTCAACCGAGAAACAGCTTCATAGTTCTTTTTTTTCGACGACAGCTTTAAGTTAAAATTTATAATTACCAAATGTTTTACACAATCTAAAAAGTAGAAAATTATAGCCTTTATATTTTAATTTGTCGTTTGAAATTTCCATGTCTTCAAGCTTGAACACTTTTGCATTCAAAAAGACAATAAATTATGATAACCACGTTGCTGCGTTTATTGTATCGGTGGCCCGAGAGGTCTTAAGTACACTCCTATAAATTACAGTGCCTCCCACCGCCTACGATTGAATCCCTTTTGGGTATATACTAGTATGAGAAAGTTTTGTCCAGTCGCTTGCCGAATGTTGATGGCTTTTTCTAGGTACTTCGGGTTCCCACACCATGAGAATCCAATTTGGGTATATACTAATATGAGAAAGTTTTGTCCAGTCGCTTGCCGAATGTTGATGGCTTTTTCTAGGTACTTCGGGTTCCCACACCATGAGAATCCCATTTTGGGTATATACTGATATGAGAAAGTTTTGTCCAGTCGCTTGCCGAATGTTGATGGCTTTTTCTAGGTACTTCGGGTTCCCACACCATGAGAATCCCATTTGGGTATATACTAGTATGAGAAAGTTTTGTCCAGTCGCTTGCCGAATGTTGATGGCTTTTTTCTAGGTACTTCGGGTTCCCACACCATTAGAACCGATCGTCTAAGTTTTAATATTTACCGATATTAGTGAAAGAACCCTTACCACGGTCGGTTAACACTACTATTCAACTTAATTTTTATTTATCTTAGTGTTGCGCATAATCATTTTCGTAAAAGTCTGTGCAGTTTGATTGTTTGTGATGGTGTTGCGCATTTAGTTTCAGTGAAGACCTCACCGATTTAAATCTTCGATACTTCATGTGAATGCTACATTACCCGCCACTTGGGTAGTAGATCGAATTTCAATGTAAAGCACCATAATCCTTCTGTTTGTCGTCAATCGATTTTAAGTGAAATATTACACAAGTTTATTTATTTAAGGCTTTCTCAGTTTTTAATTTAAATGAATTCACAAGCAATTTTATCGCTGTTAAATTGCTTTACAGGACACTTTAGTTATGAAATAAAAAGTTAAAAGATCAATAATATGTAAAAATAAAAATTTAAAAAAAAACAATTAAAATGTATTGATTTTGTTAAGATGTTACCGTTTATATTTGCATTATTTCTTTTCATGTGTTATAATTAATTTTAGAAAATATTTCACAAATTGCTGGAAGAATAATCTTTGCTATATTTTTTTCCTTACAAAATATTACCAACTAAAAATCTGTATGGGGTGTTATATATTAAAATTTAAAATAGTCGTCACGATAAGTTTAAACAATTACACCTATAACTAACCTTAATTTTACCAGACTCTAAAAATCAAAATTTGTTTACAAAAACGAAACTTTCATAGCTTAAAATTAGGAACACTATAAAAAATGAAAAAAAAAGAAACGAAAAAAGAAAAGAAAAAGAAAAGAAACGTTATCAACAAAAAAATGACGTTTCTATAATTGGAAAACGTTTCAGAAAGTGACGACTTTAAAAGGCTTGACAAAAATTATAAAAAAGATTATTTTTTGACCGAGCATTCGGATTTCTGATATCCAAACAAAGAACAACGAAGAACAAATAGCATTCCTTTAGTACGAAGAATAACTTGTCTTCCAGTTGGGACCAAAGATGTATTCCTTTTTTGTAATCTAATCCCTCTCATATATGGATAAAAGTCAAAGATTTTAAATAAACAGTGATTGTTGTTTATCTTTAAAGCGACCAATGTATGCTACAAGCTGCAACATTTCAACGCTAGTATTTGGTAACAAGAGGGACATGAAGGCCCTGGACGCTCACCTGAAAATGATGTACACTTAACTTGATTCTGGCAAACTGGAGCTTCTATTTTTAAAAGAGATTTTTCCTATATTTCGAACAAGTGACCTACTTTATGACCCAACATGACACATATATGAACTTGAGATAGCTTTTGTCAGGAGGATAAATCTCGGCAAGTTTGATGAAGATTGGTCTAAAATTGAGCCCTCAGATTATGTCAACAGGGTTTTTATATAATTTGACCTAGTGACCTACTTATTTACACAACATAACCAGAAAAAAAACTTCAGCTAGCTTAGACCAAGAGGATCATTCTGACTAAGTTTGATGAAGATAAGACTAAAATTGAGCCATCAAATGTGTTAACAAGGTTTTTATATAATTTGACCTAGTGACCTACTTACTGACCCAACATAGGTCATATAAAAGCTTGAGCTAGCTTTTGTCAAGAGGATCAGTCTGACTAAGTTAAATAAAGATTGGACTAAAATTGGTGCTTTGGAAGTGTTTAGAAAGTTTTTCTATTATTTGACCTAGTGACCAACTTATTGACCCAACATGGCCAATATACAAACTTGAGCTGGCTTTTGTAAAGAGGATCATTCTGAGCAAGTTTGATGAAGATTGGACTAAAATTGGGGCCTCAGGAGTGTTAACAAGTTTTTCTATTATTTGACCTAGTGACCTACTTATTGACCCAACATTACCCATATACGAACTTGAGCTAGCTTTTGTCAAGTGGATCACTCTGACAATGTTTGATGAAGATTGCCTAAAATTGGGGCTTCAGGAGTGTTGACAAGTTTTTTATTATTTGACCTAGTGACCTATTTATTAACCCACCACGGCCCATATATGAACTTGAGCTAGCTTTTGTCAAGAGGATCACTCTGACAATGTTTGATGAAGATTGCACTCAAATTGAGGCCTCAGGAGTGTTAATAAGGTTTTTCTATTATTTGACCTAGTGGCTTACTTATTGACCCAACATGGCCCATATAAAAACTTGAGCTGGCTTTTGTCAAAAGGATCACTCTGACAATGTTTGATTAAGATTGCATTCAGATTGTGGCCTCAGAAGTGTTAACAATCAGAAGTTGACGCACGACGGACGACGCACGATGCACGACGCACGACGGACAATGACCCATTACAATAGCTTACTTTAGCACTTTGTGCTCAAGTGAGCTAAAAACAGATTGTACGGCTAAATGGTTGTTGTGAAGTTGTCATAAAGATTTGCAATTTCTAAGCATTTCAGGCTTAACTACAGAAAACATTGGACACAGCCAAAAAAAATTATGTGATCGTCATTGCTTTCCAAACTTATCACATAGATAAGAATAAAATCATTCATTGCAAGCACAAACATACCGGTCCATATCCAAATCACAATTTTAAAAGCAAAGAAAAAACTTTGAAAACTGACATAAACGTTAAATACGTGAACTAACACCATAAAAGTAAGGCCGGGTGCTCCGGAAGGGTAGACACCTCCTGTCTAGCTAGCTACACCCGCCACATGTGAATAAAAAATAAGAAGGTAAAGAACATGGAAATATGGGACGTCAAATATGTCCAGGTTAATTCTGGACACAGTGGCATCAACATTTATTTCAATGAGTGTCAAAGGACTTTTAAAGGGCATGGATAAGCTTAGGCTTGCAAATCTGTGAGTTAACAATTTATTTGTAGGGAGCTTGCTTCTCGTTGGGGTAAGATACCGTATTAACTTTGAAACAAATACTGTACACCATAAGCAGCAGGAGCAAGTATATTGTTGTAAAGAAATGGAAAGTTGAAAATAGAAAAATTTAAATCATTTCGTTTGTAATATATCTTTGAATGTACATGTATATGTAACCTTTCGTGAGTGTCAAATATGGGGTAAAAGTCAACAATATAAGGCAGAATTTAAAGGTTCAATCGAAAAAAAAGTTTGATAAAATATGTTTTATAATTTTTGAGAAACTGAACCCTAATCTATAATAAAACCATATATAACAAAATATAGAATAGATGCATTTAGATCACTTATGTAAAACTATAGAAATTTTATGGACATTGGTCATATAAACATATAAAAAATTGAAAAATAAAAGAGTTAAGTCATGTTAATCATGATAATTTTGTATATGTATCTGGGAGTTGCTGAAGTAATGAAGTGTGTCTGTCCAAGATACACTGGTTCAAGTATAATTGCCTGCTTAAAGAAGTAGTATTATAAAAATTACCTTTCCTGTAAAAACAAAGCAGAGAATCACAAATGAGGTATAAGTAGACTATCAAGGCTTTTTCTTCACACGTGAACTAAAATCTTAATAAAATTGATATTGTCCTTTATCGAGTCATATACATATATATATTTGAAGTTTAAAAGCATCCATTAAAAGCAATCAATAGTTTTCTAATTTCAGTCTTAAATTTTTTTTTCCGATATTGAAAAATTAATCGGTCTCGGAATATACAGAATGCCTTGATTGTGTATATAAGAATTTCAAATGTTTGACTATGAAGTAGAAGCAACATTAAACAAAAACGCACTTTAAGGTTTTTGTCTAGAATTGTATGTTCAGGAACAACGCTGCCGAAAAAAGGAACAAATATATATTATTCGATTGGTTTGCTTCATAATGGATATTGTGAATTCAAAAACAACCACAACGTTTTTTAATTCAGATTTCCAGAATTAAAACATTTTTCTTTAATACTGTATATCTTATATAAAAGGAATACTTGCAGAATATTTTAAATATTTACACCTGAAAAAAGTTCAGAAAGACAATATTCATTATTTTAACAATGATTTTTTTAAAAATTCGTACGGAAAAAAGTAATTTGTATTTTTTCTGTCTAAATATAATTCTTGGTGCTGCAAAGGGTATGTTGCAAAAATGCGATGTTTGGGCACATGCTATTCCCAAAAATAATGTGAAATTAATGACAGAACCATTTCAAGTAAATTCCGGCTACGATCTTACAGAATGTTTCAAAAGTTGCAGGGAAGAAACAAAATGTGTGGCATTTAATTTCAACAGTGTCGACAATGAATGTGAATTACTTGATACTTATTTTTGTGCAGTGCCATCAAATTTGTCATATGCCTTGAATTTTAAATATTACGACATTCTATGTTTTGAACAAATTAAGGTAAGTTATCTATATTTGTTTTTATTTTTAACTGCTATTGTTATAACATAAGCGTATAAGACTTATCAATTTTTGTAAAAAAAAAAAAAATTAAACGGTTTCTTTGGAATTTAATATCTTTATTTATTTATTTATTTATTTATTTATTTATTTATTTATTTATTTGGTTTACAATTCTGCTTTATCTCTAAAATGCTCAGGGCTTTTGTAAATAAAAGGAGAAATATAAACAATTTTCGTGTTATTTTTTAAATGTTATAAAAGTATTGCATTTTACAAAATTATGTTATGAATTTATGATTTTTAAAAAATAATAATTTGTCTGTTCTGTCTCGGTTATAGAAATTGTAATGAAACTAAAATTAGACCAAAACTGAACAACCCTTTTAATTTGCCTATGAAGCGGTTTTATAGATGTTTATACAATGTTATTTATATAAAAATATTTTGAAAAAAATCAATGATAGCGTTTTTGTGCATTTGTTTTTTTTTTTTTAATCTAGAGTATAGTGTGAACATTTGAGTGATTTTTCTTACTTGCTACATTTATCTGTTCCCGTACAAATATTATCTGGTGAATAAAAGATCTGATGACTATACATCGTATGCACTTCCCTAGTTGAGTTAAGTAATTGTGTTTAACGTCCCAGCCAAGAATATTCGACTTATATCGAGATGTCGCCAATTATAGGCGAAAGTGCTGAAATTTTGCCTGTGCGTTGCGCTGATGGCATTATACAGCAGGGTTCTTTATCGTATCATGCCTGCCATGACACGGGACCTCGTTTATTTAAGTCCTCATCCTGAAAAACTATGACTTTCATTTTGTAATGCCGAGCGCTTAGTGAAAGATCAGTCACTATCCACTTTCACGTCTTGGGTCAGACCCGCCTCCCACTTACTCAGCGAGCACTCTATACCAACTGATCTACGGCAGTGGTATTTCCTACATAAGGTAACCATATCCAATAAACAACGGTAAGTTTAGTCTTTATGTTTCTTTTTTTTTTTTTTTTTTTGGGGGGGGGGTTGTTTTACAGAAATACGTTTTATTTCAATCAATATTTATGTTTTGCTTGTTGTTTTTTACTTGTAAATGATCTTTTATATTTCAGTTAAAAAAGCAGAGGATGGTTTCTGAATGCCTAATCAACGAACTCTGTTCACCAAGATGTGGTAATACAATACAATACAATACAATACAATACAATACAATACAATACAATACAATACAATACAATACAATACAATACAATACAATACAATACAACACAACTCAACACAACACAACACAACACAATACAATACAATATACTAGTAGTTTATTTGAGCTCCATCATATATACTTACATGCAAATAAAATAACGTACATATTATCTAATTGAAATGTATACATGCTACTTTTAAAAAAAGTTAAAAGAGACTATACATAAAAAAAACATTAAAATACATAAAATGACATTAAATTTAAAAACACAGATCTAACTCATATAAAATCGTGTATATAAAAAGCTTCTACGCCTCATTAAAACAATATTATTGCATTTGGCATTATATTTGACCATATCTTTATGGACTAAAATCACAGGTAATTTAGTCGAGTCATCTAAATAATCATAATTTAAACCATAATTAAGATATATCATGAAATAGTATTTGATAAACATTCTATCTTAATTATAAACGCACGTAACACAAAGGTTCTAAATCTAATATAATTTTTTTTATGTTATAGATTTAATTAATTCATACTCCATCAATTTTCTTAAACTGATCAGATTCAATTTTTAGAATTTATAATTTGATTTTCTTAATTTTTTAATATAAATTAGGATTCATCAAGAATTTTATTTAAACACGGATTAATCCCGATTAGGTTACATTAACACAATATGAGAACAAAACAACCTAGTTTGAATATTTTGGATAAGGAATCATTTATCGACTCTTTTAATATAACTAATATTATAAATGTCTGTCTAAAAATCATAAAAGTCAGGATAAAGAAAAACACTAGTGTGTATTTTGAAAAAAAATAACCATAATAAATGAAAAATGAAATAAATAAATAAAGAAAGAAATAATAATATTAATAAAGAAATAAGTAATAAAACATGAACTAATTCGTTGATCTCGAAAGGACAAATTCTATAGACTTCAATAACAAAAACAATCATTTTGTTTTTTATGAAAAAAAAAGAATTACGAGTAATTTGAAAAAAAACATAAAAATGGAAATTGAAAATATCATCACTAAGTTTCGTTTTGCCTATTTACATTATAAAAAAGGTTTATTGCTTTACTAAACTGCACTATGTCAAAAATATTTTTTAAAAACTTCGAAACTTTGATCTTATGTATTGAAAGTCCATATTTTGAACCAAATAATAAGAAGAATAGCTATTTGATCGTATGGAAACGAACAAAATATCATAAAATTTATTTGAAACAATTGTTTTGATTGTTTTAAATAAATTCCATTTAAGAAAAAAACTTTTTTTCCCAATTTTAGATAAAGGGATTTTTTTGTTTCAGTTGCATTCTTGTGGATAGATTTTAAGAAAACAATATCATTCGGATTTTTACTGTTAACATCAGTTTCACATATTTAAACGTGTTTAATTTCAGATACGTGTGATTTTGTACCGATTTCAGAACGCCCTATTCAAGCTATATGTTCGAAAAATGCTGATTGCAAAGGGGAGAGTACCCAGTGTCGTGATGGCATTTGTAAATGCAAAGATGGTTATAATTTTTACTCCGAAAGCGAAGACTGCTACAGAGGTCGGTATATGTTTGATTAAGATATTCAGAAATTTAAGCCTTACAAAAAGGGATGAATTTAAGTGAAAATTTTTAGATTTCATTTTTTTTTAAATTTCATCTGGATGGTAGTTCTAAAGATGTTATTATACATGAGAATTATATAACTGTTCAGATTTTGTTTTCAAGTAACATGACCTTGGATTGTTTTTTGAAATGGTTTATAATTACTTTATTTCATTTGCCCTTACCTTTGATTTGATTTTTATATTGTCAATAAAAAGATGATTTTTTTTCGGTTTTCTTTCTTTTTTTTTTTTTCTTTTTTTTTTTTTAATTATTAAACATATTTAAATACAGCCATCAGGTTTACGTTAACGTTGTTTTGTTATTCATATTGTTAAAAATACAGCGGTGCTCTCTGACCATTGTTTTCTTCCTCTTTCTTTCTTTCTTTTTTCTTTCTTTCTTTCTTTCTTTCTTTCTTTCTTTCTTTCATCAAATGTATTTTAATAACATTATCTTTTGTGCCGTTTGTCGTTTGTTGATTATTTATATCGTTTATAACGATGCGATTGTGTTTTTTGTCTGATTGATGTGCTTTCTTGTTATTGTGTATTTTGTTACGGATGTGCTTTTTTGTGATTAGTATGAATTGAATGAATATGGTTTTTTTTTTTTTGTAAATTATAATGATATGTTTACAATTGTCATCATCAGTGGTTCATTATACAGTACATAAATTAATTCTGGTCGATCTGAAAAATGCTAAGTTTTGTAACGTGTGTTTATGAATTTTATCGTTTGTTTCTTTGGTTTAATTAATATCCTTTTTGTTAATTATTTCAGAAACAAAAAGCAGTGGTACAGCTTTTGTTGCAGCATTTATGGAACATCCTGGGGACCCACAAACTTCACTTTTGATTTCAAACCTCAACAATATTCCCGTGACATTCAACGTGACAAGTGCATACCTTCAGAAAACAACCACCCTCGGGGCATTTAAAAGCACCGAACTCTTTTTTCCGACAACAATTTTGCATAAAGCTAATGAAATAACAGGTACAAGCGGGATCGCTTCGAAGTGCATAGAAATAACCTCTAACCATAATATAGCAATACAAGGAAGCAGTGTTAAAATATATAGTCATGGGAAGTTTATCGTCTTATCAGAAGAAAGTTTGGGAAAGCAGTACTACACCGTCAGTTGGAAGCAACCGAAAAGTTATTATACAATGGCAACGCAATTATTAATTATCGCTACAGAGAACCAAACAAACGTATCTGTAACATTACCAAACTACCCGGATGTTACATTGACTTTAAATGGAATCACATATGGACAGAACGACACAATTAATTTAAAATTAGATAAACACCAAACCGTTGAAATGCAGTGTTGGGATTGTGATTTGTCCGGAACCTTTGTATCGGCTGATAAAAAGATTGCGGTGTTTAGTGGGAACCGTCGCTTCAACATTGGATACTATACATCTAGTGATCACATTGTAGATCAGGTTCCTCCAATCAACACGTGGGGATGTTATTTTGTCATTCTTCCCATGCATGATTCAACGGGAGCGTTTGTTAAGATAATAACCAGTCAACCAGACACATATTTGACTTTACATTTACCTTCAAGATCAGAAACAGTCTACTTTACAAGCATTGGCAGTATATCATACGTTGATATAGGATTTGATATTGCCGGATCACTGCGCTCAAACAAGCCTGTACTTGTTACGATGTTCTATAAGAGTACTTTTAGTAGCACCGGTTCATTTGGTGATCCTGGAATGTTGGTAGTTCCACCAACAGAGCAATACACTTCTCCTCCCTTTGTTTTTGACACTAACGATTTTGAGACAAAAGTGCATAAGTACCTTGGTATCGTTATCGATAAAAAACACAAACAAGGGATTCTATTGGACGGAATCGACATTTTCTTTATAGGAGCATTGGAATATGAAATACCAGGAGACGGAACATATATATATATCACAGTCCTGATCAGCAATGGAGTACATGTTGTCGACCATGTAGAAAAAGCCGCAAAGTTCTTGTTGATTTCGTTTGGTCAGTCATCATATGCATCTTATGCTCAGCCACTTGGACAGAATCTTAACATCTTACGAAATTAAAATAGTCCTTAACTTTAAACACACACACACACACACACACACACACACACACACACACTTCTTCATGACTTTGTTATTTGTGTATTTACTTCCACTCGCTGATGTACCCCTCAAATGATTAAATAGTGCAGCTGATTAGGTATGATGTAGCAGTGTAGTTGGATGCAATCTAAGGATTCCTGTACAATTAAACCATACTGTAATATATTGCTGAACTAGTTTTACTAACATAAACACTTCCGAGCTCTTTTGTCAAATTTATTATTTGTTTTCAGTTTTAAAAGGTTAACATATCCACAGTACGAGTACTCTATACGTTGTATTTGTACGTGAATTTTAACCAACTCCGTCAATACATTCTATTTCTTATATATATATATATATATATATATATATATATATATATATATATATATATATATATATATATATATATATATATATATATATATATTTGTTCTTCAAGAGCATATAGCAGTCATCAATGTCAGTCATGTTGCCCAAAGTACAGACAGAAATGTAAAATTTAACAGTAATTTCTTTCAGCTTATCATCGTTTGTATGTACTGCTTTGAAAAAGTTACATCTAACGTAGCATCAATATGTATCTGTACAAAGTTTCTTATAATACCGAATACCTGAATCTCTGTATAAATAATTCGACAGAAGATTTAGTTATTTTTACGATGAATTATCGCCAAAATTTGAATCAGACTTACCAGGTAATTCGTTTTTTTTCTTTGCATTGCTTATTTAAAATGTCAACTTCCCTTGGGAAGTCATATTTAAATCTTAATTTATTAGACATTCAAAACAAGCATTATCAATTTTCTTTGATCGCCAGTTCTTTTTTAAGATGCATTTGTTTTGCTCATTAGTATTGCCTATATCATTTTTACTTAATAATAATAATTATTATCATTATTATAATAATTATTATTATATGTATTATTTATTTATTCTTTCTAATAATACTAGTTATTTATTTTTATCTTTTTAACAGACAAGAAGTGAACAACTTTATATTCTGTGTTTTGGAAAACGCTGGCTTATATCAGTTGTTCTTGAAAACCTGAATTATATCATTTTAAGTTTCGAGTAGTCAATTTTTATTAAAATTTATTTTTGTTTGGTCAACAAACAAAATTTTTCATACGATATGTTATAAGGATTTAACTTTATTCATTTCATCCTTTATAATGCAACTGGAACTGCGGTAATAGGAGAGACGAGTCTCATGTTTTGAAGAGAGCTTTGTACTTTATTAAAGAATGAATTATGATCTACTTGGTGAACATCTCCAATCTTATTATGTTTTGATAGATATTTTAAATTGCACGTCCTCCTTAGTTTATTTTCGGACTCCTGTCTTTCTTTTTAAATTTGTCATTAAATCAAGTAACCTCGCAAGATCAGAAGCTACAAAGTAGCTGCTCCAAAAAACTGAGCTTATTTGTCATTGTCTCATATGCTTGCTTTTTCATATATATTTTATTGTTTCATGTTCATGATGTTCTCGATTTTTAAACATTTTAATAAAAAATTATCAATATTATTTTAAAAGAAGACGGATTAATTAACCAACATTTAATGAGAAAAGCACAGTTCGTTTGAGAAGAAGTCTTTATTCTTATAAAGTGACTTTACTGTTGTTAAAACTGAAAATTCTTTTTTTTCTAACATGTGTTGTTTATATGTATATTTATCGATTGGAAATGTAATTTAAAAAGGCGCAATACAAAAAAATCATAAATGAATAAATCGAAATTCACTTTCATTTCATTTACTGCATTTTACCATTTTGATGTTAAATGATTTGCACTAACAACAGAGTATTAAAACTATCTTTCCAGCTAAACAGGAAACTTCTCCGTGTTTTCGAATTTTAAGAAATTGCTGTTTAGAGTAATAATCATTTCCTCTAGAACTGTTTGTCCAAAATGTAGCTCAATCGAATTGTTTTGTTTTTGCATTTGTCTATATTTTTTGTAAACAATTAGAGTAGTTATAGGAGCACTCCTTGTCTTTCAAAAATACCTTATGCATTAAGCAATTATAGAAACTAATTGCCTTTTGTCAAAAGAAAAAGGGAACGTCTTTAATTTACTGCAGCTTCAGTGCATATTCTTTGTCTTTTGCAACCGGCAATAAAGGGAGCTAATCCCCTTTTTGTAAAAAGTAGTTTCAGGAGCCTTGGTTTTTCCTGTAAAAATTTCATTGATGTACTCAGCAAAAAAAGGGAATTAACTTACTTTGTCTAATGAATTCCAGAGAAATTTTAATTTGCTGTAGTTTCAGAAAACTCTGTTGTCCTGCAATAATGAATTTATGCATTCTGTTATTACTGGAACTAATCTTTGTTTTAAAAGAATCCTCAAGGAACTTTAACTAACTATGGTCATTTAGTTTGCGACACCTTTTTCATCAAATAAATGATGCAATACAATTTTTAACACATATTTAATTTTTTCTATGCACTTTGTTATTACCATAAATAAATATAGATATTAAAAATAATTTTTTTTAATATTTTATTTTTTCACGCTCATTTCATGTTAGTCTTATTTTATTTGAATTTGTACGTCAGTATTAGGAGACAACACCCTGTCCGTACCACCATCAACTACGTCCGATCCCGATCTCGGACTTGAACTAAAAGCGGGTGCATTAGCATCTGGCTTTAAAAAATTGAAGAAATTTCTATTCTTGTTCATTAAGTATCGCTTGTTCATTATTATTCGGAGACTTCTATCTATTCTTCCAATTTCGGTTTCTTCAATAGGCACTTCCCCACGCATGTAATTTTTTACTTTTTCTTTGTGATTCTTTTGTGCTTGCATTAGTTCACTATAAAAAACAAAAAAAAAAAAAAAAGACGAAAATATCGAATTACTATTCAGCATTCAATTTGAACCTTTGAACCAGGAAATTATAAAAGTTTCAGTATTGTTGAAACTTTTCATGATTAAGCTTTTTGCTAGAGGTTTTTGATGTCGTAACAGCAATTTTTAACTATGCGCTACATATATGTTATAATCAGTAGTCTCAATATGTGTTTTTTTTTCTTCTGACTCGTTTTAAATTAATCTTTATACATGTATAAAAAATAATTGAAACACAAGTTCACGCGGTTCTGTATGTATGATCTGCTTTGCACTTGTACAAACTTATAAATTCTTTAAAAGTGCTAGACCACTTGCCAACAATGTCAGAGATAAACATTACAGAACATTTTCTCCATTATACTGATACCGAGCCAATTAGTATGACCCTACGATACGTCTTTCCATATAATAGTCGACTGAGATAACTTATTACAAAATTTTCTACCTAAACGTAGACGTTACTTATATAACAAGAATTCCACGGAATTAAATGTCTCGCCTGGTTAGTTTTTGTCTATTATATAAACTTTCACATTTTGACACGCCGCTGACGCCGACACCGGAAAAGTAACACCTAAGTCTCGCCTTATGGCGATGTCAGGCTCGACAAAAACTAAACGCAAGATAAACAAATGGTTAGACATCTAGTTTCAAAAACCTCCTCCCTGTGGACTTTAAAAAGAACTGATATAAAAACAAAACAAAATACAAGATAAACATATTTGAACCTCTGGATATATAACTCCTCCTTTTTATTTTGGAGGGAACTGTTTATGAAACAAAACAAGATAGCCATATATATAGATCACTGATTATAGAACTACCTTCATTTTGACTTTGAAAATGAATTTATAAGACAACATACAGAATAAACAGATTTTTAGACCTAGATAATAATAGATGTATTACGCCCATCTGGAATTTGGACGAACAATAAATTAATTAGATCCAATTCGTTGTACAACCTTATAATAAAAAAACAAATTCGTATCAAAAACTTGTTGGTCCTTACATGATCATACACATAAAATTTTGATCTTGGAAAAAAAAACACTCTGTAAAATTTCTATCGACATAAGGTGAATAATATTATACTGTAAAGGGGGAAAAAAAACAATGCATTTGATCGTTCTTTCTGTTAAAAAACTCTTTCAGGTCACATATTTTTTCTCCAATTGAAATTTACATTTTCGAAATGTGCACATGTGACACATCTAAATTAAACAAGTTTTTTGTTTAATATTTTTTCCAGCTTAAACGTAGAATCAAAATTAAATGTTTACAAATAAAAGTTTGATGAACACTAAAGTTTAGATATATTTTATACCTCAAAAATTATTCCATCAAATATTGCTTACCCGAAGTCTATTTCCCCGTCACCATCTAAGTCCATTTTCTTTATAAGTATGTTCAATGCTTTCTTACGGATTGGTATATGAACAAGCTATTTTAAAAATAGAAATATAATAATTAATAACATTGGTAAATGGCAGGGACCTAAGTGGCCAAGTGGTCTAAGCACGAGCTTACGGATTACCGTGCCTCGAACCGCCTAGGTACGAATCCTCCTGGAGCAGATCCTAGTGTGAGAAAGTTTGACAGTTCGGTTGCCAAAAGGTTGGTTTTTATTTTCCTGTTTTATACACCATTCCAGAACAGACCGTCTCGATGTAAGTGATAGAATCTTGACAGGGGCGTAAAACACCATAACTCAACTCAACTCAACACTCTCAACCCATTGGTTAATCTGCGTGTATAATAAAATTTCATTTAGTTTTCTACAAAGTGATGTAGGAAGAGAAAATGGGTTCAATCATCGAGCATCGTAAAGCATGATAACTACTTTTATAATGAAGAAACCGAAGTAATACCGTCATCACTTATATGACGTCACAGAAAGAATTTCTCACACGCTTAAAAACATCATTTTTAAAGGTCGATAAAACGTCAGTTTAACTTCAATTTTACTGAATGTACCGTTTTTTTGTAATATAAAACATTAATGAATTATCTATTCTTGTAAAAGTAAAATAACCGTAAGGATAAGAGAACTGAAATAACGGTCAACCTACAGGTTATTCAATTGTCCACTTTTTACTAGCTACTAGTATTTCGCCACTTATAGCAACTAAAGTATTTAACAATACAAATACTATTTTGCCTTTATTTTGTTAAAACTTGAGTGATAAATTTGACACAGTATTGATGTCATTCTTAGAATGGATAGGTAGTGTTATCGTTATCGGAACCCAAGTCTCACTTCTCTGCTCAACGTTACGTGTTGAAATTAATTTGCGTGTTTTCATAGTATTACTTTTGCATTTGTGATTGTAATTTTAAAATGGAACCGATATGTTTAAATTAACTTACATACATGTATTGTGATTCATTATCATTGATGAATGCTATGGTATTCACTGATATTCTCCTTGCCTTGCACACACCACCACACACACACCATACACACACACAACACACACACACACACACACACACACCACACACACCATTATATATAGTTTACCTCAAGTCCTTCTCTGAACTCCTCAAGAGACAAAGCGCCACTGCCGTCTTTATCTAAACATTTAAACATGTCTAACAAACGGAAGTTTTGAAGTCGGGCATACTCCATAAGTACAGTTAACGGGTCTTCATCAATAAGTCTGACTTCGTCTTCGTCAACATCTTGGTGTCCTAATACCTCACGCTCTGTATTCCATACCATACCGTATATAACCTTTATATCTCGCTTCTCCTTCATTTCTCGTAACAATGTTTCAAATGCGTCCTGTTACACACTGATCCTATTCAATCAAACCAAAACAAATAAATATGAAAACCTTAGAACTACGCTGTGAATTATATAAAATGCAATTAAATGACCAATGACACAATATCATGGTTTTTATAAAAACAATTCCATGGAGTCAGTAGTGTAATGGGATTCTCGCAAACATCTCCATTTGAACTTGTGATCTTGACCTCTGACCTACACACCTCATTGTGGTACTTGATACATTGTTAAATGCTGATTTACATGTGCCAAAAAATTCAGGAATTTATCAAAGTGTAAGTGATAAAGCGGTCACAATTTTACTCGAAAAGACAAACACGTATGGTTATTCATTCATATTTATGGTTATTTATATATATATTTCTTATATGCCTCCACACTATGTTTGCGGGGAAATTGAATGTGCTGTTACTATCACAGGACGAAAAGCTGTCTTTAAGCAAGATTAAAGGTGGTTTAAAGACTGTAGTGCTATATTCACCCTTGAATCCACCTATATCCTCCTATACGGTAATCTTAAAGCCCCTATAAGCTATGCTTATAGGCATTTAAAAGATGACGTTTCGTCCTGTATACTTTTTTGGACGTTATGACAAAAACTATTACGTTAGAAACGCTACAAAAGAACGTTTTGTATGTGATATAATCAATACAATATAATTCAGCATTTAATTCGAATTTAAACCATGTCACCATACATGCATTAATGTCTAGATAGAGGTTACGTTAAAGCCTTTTGTTGTTAAAAACATTCGTAGAGCACCTGCCATATGGTACTTCTAAATTTCATGAAATTATATCCTCTAAAAGAAGTAAATAAGTCATGTGCAGAATTTTAAAATTTTACAAACGAACTATTTAAAATACTTACATGACACATGTTCAAGACACACCTAGTTTGGGAAATGAATAAAATATACGTACACCAAGATCTAATAGTTCTAAGGAAGCACTTTGTTGTTTATCTATACACTGTAACAGTCTTAAAGCACCTGCAGGGTACATCTGGTTTTTGGCAAGCTTAAATACAATTTACAAGGAAACGTTAAAAAATTAAAAATTTTACATCAATGTTCACTAATTTTCAGACTCGAATTTTCGATTTTTATTTCTGTTTATTTCTCTTATTTTCGCTTCAGAAATTGTCGATGAGGATATAAAAATTAAGAAAATGTTTACATTCAATTATTTAAATCTGCATTAAGCAAAACGACATAACGTTTTAATTTCTTGATTAAATTTCATTCAGCTGAAACTTGATTGATTAAACAAACCCTTTTTAGTATAGTGACATATATAACATTTACAATGAAATATCAACAAATTGTTATTTGACTTATTAATCGACGTGGTGGCTAAGTGGTCGAGCCTCTGCCTCAAGAGCGGATCACCAAGTCGTAAAGAAAAAGTGATGCTGTTTCTTATCTGGCGCTCCGATGTCATTAGGGAACAGTGTATCGACTCGATCATCCGGGGTCATTTTAATGAGACCGGATGATCGGTATGCTTTTCTGCGGCTTATTGATTTTTTGAACTAGCACAATAAGTTGAAAACTAGTATATAACACATAATAAAAAACACTGGAGTATATAAAAATGTTTTCCAGCTTTCTTGTACAGAAAATTTATTCTATCAGAAACGCTAATAGATCGTGTAGGAATAATAAATTCTTTCGACGCAAAAATATCTTTCTTACAAAATGTTTATACCCTGACTTACCCTCAAAACCTTCAATGTAGAGTTTTTATCCAGACCCCGTATAAGCAATTCAATACACGGATCTGATAGTCTGTTACATGATAAGTCTAGTTCTAGTAATGTCGTGTTCGTTTCTAGAGCTTTTGCTATGGTAACCATACCACGGACGTAAAACCCATTCCAGGAAATATTCAATGTCTCCAGGTGCCGATTTACCTGCAAAAAAGTTAAAAGTTAAAATTCATTTCAATGTATCTCAAAATTTCATTTAAAAAAAATAAATGAAAAACATTCAAAAAAATTAATACATAAAATACTGTTTACAATAACAGGTCGTATTTTTATTCAGTAAAAACAAATATTACCTGTAGTTCCGCTTAACACCTTAAATTGGTGTCCTATCACCAAATAGGGCAGATATTACTCAACACCTGACATACCCTCCTCTCTCTCTCTCTCTCTCTCTCTCTCTCTCTCTCTCTCTCTCTCTCTCTCTCTCTGCAGTTGTGGGTGTGTGTGTTACACTCATTTAGTATAAACTGAAAAAGAACATACCGACGGTATGACGTTAAACTTGAGTATATATATATATATATATATATATATATATATATATATATATATATATATATATATATATATATATATAGTGTTTTCAACAAAGATCATTTTTATTTTTCTTTATTTAATGTTTATAGATGTATTGACATTTTTTACAATTTTACCTCCAACGCTTTGCCAATTGCTGTTGCTCCTTCCATTCGAAGATGGTTCCAACTTAAATCTAGTACTCTTAAAAAGTCATTTGTTGCTGAAACAAAGAACATGTTAAAATAATACAATGGGTATACCAGGAAACAGTTGTGCAACAATGTATCCTAACTTTTGTATTATTTCTAATGTATACTTTGATGGTTGGTTGGTAGTGTTTTTAAAAGTCACATTTTAATTTTTTCGAGGCAAGACAAATTCTTTTCATCAAATTCAACGATTATACTTAAGACAAGATCGTGCAGTTCGTGAATTTGCAAGAGTTTTGTAATTGTATTGTATTAGTTTGTACTAACGGCAACATTTAGAGTGCAAGAACAAACATCTGTAATATCGCATATAAACTTCGCATATCACTAACTCTATTATTTTGATTGCGAGCCAAAATGTAAAATCCTACGACAAAGAAAAACCTTTTTTCAAGTGGGGTCAACCTTGGTCGAACCCATAGTGGCATTTCGCCTCGGCTAACACCTTAACCACTCAACTATCACAGAGACTACATGGTGAATGATGTTCTAAGTAATTTTTTCATGTATAGGGGCTGATAAATAGGTGTAATAAATAGCTGCGCGTAATGGTATCACTAAACAATATTTGTTTTGACGTAACCGATAGCTCTTTGACGCCATACTGCGGGAAATAATTAACACCTGGGTTTAAATCACAAAGTTCTAACAAGACGACTTACAAAGCCTATAATTTACATTTAACCGCTGCTGCATTTCGATATATCTTGTAATGTTATCCTATTAAATATCGTGAATTACATATTATAATGAATAAGGCCAAAATAAAAATATAGTTTGTTTCCCCTTGCGCGAAAAAAAGGGTAAAAAATCGACCTTAAAAAATCCCGCCGACCGAAAAAATTTTATTGAAAAATGCTGTGTATGTGCGTTTTTTATTTTTTTTTTTTTTTTTTTTTTTTTTTTTTTTTTTTTTTTTTCTTCGCAATTCTGTGCTAATAGATTCCGGTTCGTTTCTCTTTCCTTTTCACGATTTAGATACCAACCTTCTTAGTTGTCAAGACGCTTATACAGTTATAATGCAATGCGATACAAACGCCGTAGTGATGAAGATGTACTAGTAAACACAGAAGGTGACATGAGAAAAATGTTTCCTAACCAGAAAAGAAAACTATGAGAAAAAAAAGTAGAAAAAAACCTACCTACCTACCAAATATCAGAAGTAAGGGTAGGGCAAGGGGAAACAAAGATATTTTTAATTGTGGCCATATATACTTACCAAGACCATCTGCAAATATTTCTCCTCCCCTCTCTCGGAATTTATTATGACCTAAATATAATTCTCTTAACGCATGATTTTCCTACAAAGTAAGTTGAAAATAATGCAATTATTGAAGGATATAAATTCTAATAAGTCGGGAAGTTTTTTATAATTTTATTAAAACTATAAATTTCAATCTCAATCTTACCTCAACTATAATAATGTTTTGCAGTTCATCAACAACTTTAAACAAATGGTTGGATATTAAATCGGATTAATAGTGTTGTACTCCCAAGATAAGGATTCTTTAACTTATATCGCGGTGGTGACTGCTGGTGGAGGAAACGTGAGTGCCTGGAGGCAACCATTGGCCTTCGGTAGCGAACCAACAAGCTTCATTACACTTGGATCTACTCAAGCTGGATTCGAACCTAGGCGTGAGAGGCCTTTTTTATCTATAAGCGGGCGCTTTAGATCACTCGGACACTATGACCCTTGAAGTGCCAAAAGTCATAGACACAATGAACCAAATTGCAAAGAGCTCGCTATCGATCAGATCCGTAGGTTGAATGATTTTATATCAACTGCTATTTCATATTGTTGGCTTGCAAAAAACCCCATTGTTTAAACACAAAAAAATGGAGCATAAACAGTTGTACTATGAAATTATAATGGTCAACTCCAGCGACTTTTGATGAAAAAATGGGTATCAATTATTACTGACTTTTGAGAAACTTTGAACACAAGGCGGATCTGTTTTAGATTTTGTGAAGATATTCGTGTCTAGACATGAAAAAATACTATTTTTGGCATAAATGTTTTATTGTGTAACACTATTGTTTATTAAAAGCATCATGGCAATCAAAATAGAATAAGCATTACTTTTCTGTGAGCCTAAACACAAGTTTTTATTTTTGATATTCTAATGAAAAAAACACTCACATCTAACATTTCTTTAAAATAAACAGCGTCTTCTTCACAAAATTTATTACCTGAAATAAAAATTTCCTAATAACAAAAACACTTTATTGTTTCATTTTTTTTCTAATGTATTATAAAAATGGTCCATGTTACATGCACTAGGTAGAGTGGTTTTTTTTTTTTTTTTTTTTTTTTTCTTTCTTTTTTTTTAAATTTTCTATTTTTGGTAGCAAGTAACAACAATTTTTTGCAGAAACTCGATTATAGATAATAATAAAATGCTGTTTGACGTTATCGTGGGTGATCACTTTCTCGATGACGATAATTTTTTTGACGTAACCGTGGGTTATCGCAAAATGATCACAAATTGCGCGTTATGTCCGATTTTATTGTGTACTGATTGTTCAGTGTATTCTGTATGACGTCATTTTTGACAATTTATTTCGTACAACTTTCATATAAAATATACTATTTAGCAAAATTTTCAGTCGTTTTAATTTTTGAAATTTATTTAAAAACTAAGGTCTGTTCCCTCATGCAAAACATTCTTTAGCTGGATTTGGATTCACTTATTTTTGGAACTTTAGATTTATTAATCTTCAACTGTTTGGCGTATGTTTTTTTTTATCTATCAAACTTTTCGGCCCCTAGTGTCAGTGATGAGGAATGATTTTCCGAAATATGCAGTTCTGGCACATCAAAATTTAGCAGGTATATGTTATATATTTGCACTTTAGCCGAACTACTTTCGGTGTTTTCCGCTGTTATGTTTACAAGTATAAAAAGCAAAGTAGGTCAACACTCGCGGCATTTTAAAAAATACTAGCAATGATTAAACAATTAAAGAACTGAAAAAATATTATTCGTATTTTACAATAAATTGTTAAAATTAGTTAATAATAATAATATGCAACTAGTAAAATTAAATGGATGACCTTAAATTTGCTGGAAAACAAAATCGGTCTGTAACTTACTGATGGCTAGCATAGCTGCTTACGGCGAACAAATTCCACATTTTTTGTTAGATGTTTCGCTATTCCTCAAAGCAATAGATATGCCATCCGATGATGCCCTTCGGTGTAAAATCGATATGCCCTGATGGGGTAAAATCCCAGCTCTTTACTTGCAAGCATGTCGGTTTTCGGCAAATTTTTTTTAGTGTGTGTGTGTGTGTGTGTGTGTGTGTGTTTTGTATCATAAATTGTCAAATTCAATTGACAATTTAACAGAAACCAGCATATATTTTAACAGTATAAATTCTCGAACTATGTTTTAAACATATTTCTATAATTTTCAAAATGGCTTTACCTGATAAATCTAATCTGCGTACAGTTGAATTGTTTTTCATTGCGTTACAAATTACTTCGGCGCCTTCTTTCCTCAAATTATTCTCTGTAATACTCTGTTTAAAAAAACACACCAGCAATATAAAACCTAAAATGTTAGTTTAAATGTTTCACAAATTAATTATCAAGCCAGTTGGCTTATATGATTTTTCCACGACGATTGTCTACAAATTAAGCATAACATCATTATATAGATAGAAATATGGCAAAGATATCTTTTTGACACGATATTATCACATTAGTATTTCTAATCTTTTTTTTTTTTTTTTTTTTTTTTGGGGGGGGGGGCGGGGGTTGCGGGTCCTCGGGATAATTTTATTATATCCTATGTCGGGGCCAAACCCAAAACACTTGTCAAGGTCCCTGGAAGCTATTATTTCAGAGTCTTTCTTTCTCTTGTTTAATTAAATGATATCTTTTGTCATTAATTAAATAGATCACTAAGCCTTAGACACTTTGGAAAGTCGTATTTTTTACATACAAGATTTGTACTCATTTTACATACCACATCTGTAAGGTATCCGTTCTTTGATAAAACATCAGCGAAGTATGAAGCGTTCCTGCCTCCTAAGTCATTGCTTTCCATGCGTAACGTCTCTACTGCATCATTTCTCTACAGTAAAGTAATGCAACGTATGTAAACAGCATTTTAAGTAACTTTTGTACATCTTTTATGTTAATTAGCTTGATCAACATCTTCGATTAAATCGAAGTTTGGAATTAGATTTGTTTATATATATATATATATATATATATATATATATATATATATATATATATATATATATATACAATTGATGTCGTACATCTCTGATATATATATAATTAAATTTTTACAATGATGCGATACATTACACCTCTGCTTTCTCATTAAATTTTTACAGTATAATGCAATAGCATAGCATACAGATTTACTATCTCATTCAAATTGTCACTGAAAAGCTATATCACGCGACTCTACTCTAATAACTACATGTAAATAATTTTTTAACCTGTGATTAAAACAGCGCACCTCTGTTTTTATCAAAATCTTACCAATAATGCGATAGCGCATGCCTTTGCGTCTTTTTTCTTCAGTACAATTCCTATCAAAGTTATTTTTTCGTGATTAAGACTGTTATGGAAATGTTTGACAGGAGTTACTTTTAGCTTTTTACATGCTGCTAGGTAAAGTTTCTGGCTTGATTCGTCGTCAGGGTGATATTCGTAATCATCTTCTTCATCTGATATGAAATGAACAAATAAATAGACAAAATTAATAATTTAAATGTATAGGAAGAACTTTGAACTATTTGCTGAATTATACTTATGACTGAATAAGCCATTTAAACGATAGAAAATAAATCTATTTTGAAATATTTGGAAAAAAAATTAAATAAACTATTTTACATAGAATTTAATGAGGTTGGGTTCGTGTTACAAACAAGTCTACCAATGTTCAACTTCGTGCACGGTAAGACCGGGGTGGGTTTGTGCACGGTTAGGCCGGGGTGAGTCTTGTTTCTGTTCGAACAAAGAACAGTAACTCTTGTAGAATGAAAGCTCGTGCCATTCATATCATACCTAAAAAGAAAATGCTTTGTGAAACCTTTGTAACAGACCACCAGAACAAAAAAGTTACAAAAAAAAAAGAAATAAAAATAAAATAACAACTACACTCTACATGAGCAAGAGCTGTAAGAGAGTGATGTATTTGTCTGCAAAGACAATGCACAAACAAACAAAAAATAACAAAAACAACCGCTAAACATCTGTCTCTCAATTAACATCGGACTCGAGGAATGACAAGAGCATACCTGTTCTGAGGAAAGATGAGATTATTTAACCCAAAATAGAGAATAGTATATATTTAGATAGTAAAAAATTAATTACTTAAAGGAATTTCGTATCTGTTTATAAGTTAAATATTTACCGCTGAAGTAATATTTGTCGAGGTCTGTGTACGTCATTCTCCGAGCTTTTCTGGCTTCCTCTTCCTGTCTCTTCCTCTCTTCTTCGTCATCTTCCGCTTCCTCTGATATTTTTATATCCGGTATCTGGTTAAACTTCTTTATTCGAATGACTGTTTGGTCAGTTGTAACACGTTTTGGTTTAAACGATAAACGATAAGTTGCAGCAAGTACATTAGGCTGATATTTCGATGGTCGAAGAGCGTCAGTATTCTGCGTAATATTAAAACAATTTTTATTATAGGAGAGAGAGAGGGGGGGGGGGTTCTACTGATACTGTTTAATTATTTGGTAATTATGTTAAAGATTTTTTATTATTGTTTTTTATTCAAAATGAAATTAAATATATTGTTGACAAATGTACATACAATGTACGTCATTACACAGATAACAAAGTCATCAAGAAGTGTGTGTGTGTGTGTGTGTGTGTGTGTGTGTGTGTGTGTATGTGTGTGTGTGCGTGTGTGTGTAAAGATGCATTTGGCAAGAAAGCAGAGAAAACATGAGCATGTAACAAAGTGAAAAACAATAAATAAATAAATAAATAAATAAATAAATAAATAAATAAATAAATAAATAAAAAAAATAAATAAATAAAATGAAATAAAAATAAAACAAAGCATAAGATAAACATTATGAAATTGAGTTCAAATTTTAAATATTATTATAATACATCAAAAAGGCAATTATATGATGCTTTTATGCAAAAAGTAAAAAAAAAAATGTTTTTTAAGATAACAATATTCGTTTGAAAGACGCGTGTTACCTTTAACGAAGATCTTCTTTTGCCAGTACCATCGTTGACCAACGATCGAAAATCCATAACGCTGTTTCAGTATTTCGTTATGCTTTCTATGTTTCCATTTTCTCTTCGCAGTTATCGCAATATTTGGGGTAAAAGTCACTTATAATATTGTCTTTTTTCAGTTTAAAACAAATAATGAAAGATTAATCCATTCATTATCAATTCCATTTTCAAAAAAAAAAAAGTTTAGCGAAGTAAACACAATTGTCCATGGGAGTTTTGAACACACGACAAACACTAAACACGGTTATTTACTCTAAAACAAAGATTAATATAAAATTGGTCAATGAATTAGTGTAGTAGACTTAAGTTTAATCGCCCGGATTAAAGGATTGATCTTTGTGTTACGTATTTTACTGCAGTTTAACTGTGATCACTAATCCCAAAGGATTATCGTCTTTCCAAGTCTTTACAAATTTAAACTTTTATTAGTGTATTATAAACATGCGTTAACATTTTTTACGTTTGGGTTTTTAGCAATCACGAATTAAGGTCAAAATTTATTACTAAATGCTGACCTTAATCCACTTATTTAAAAATTAATGAAGAATTTGTTGATTGGGGGACTCCAACTTCATATATGTGTGTGTGTGTGTGTGTGTGTGTTTTGTCCCCAACGATTCTGTAAAGTATCAGCACACAAATTTAAATTTTATCCGCACAACAGTGTCATGTGCTACTTTTGAATTTTTATAAAATAATACAATTCAAAAGTAGCACATGACAATTTTGCCATGTGCTACTTTTGGATTGTATTATTTTATAAAAATTCAAAAGTAGCACATGATAGCAGGTTTATTTTATTTATATCAAGACGTCACCACAAAACTTATTAGCGAATCATTATCATGTTCGTTTTGTACAAACAAACGTATTTTGTGACCTTGTAAATGATTCGTATTTTTAAAACATGTCACACATTTAATGTTTTATATAATGTTATATTTGGTTACATAAATTTTAATAATATTTTTTAAAATAGATTATTTCTAATTATAAGCTGTGAAAAACCTATGAAAATGCAATTGTCAATACTGCTCTTCATCTTCACAAGATTAGCACAAAAGTTAGAATATACATGTAGATACTGTTTAATCTTCTTTTATCAATCTTATTTGTTTTTTTATTAATTATTATTTTTCTCTTTTATTTATTTATTTCTATTTTCTATTTATTTATTTATTTTTTATTCATCAATTTTATTTTTTATTTATTTTATTTTATTTTCTATTTTTTAAAAATTTTATTTATTTATTTATTTATTTATTTATCCATTTATTTATTTATTTATTTATTTATTTTTATTTATTTATTTATCGACATGTATTTATTTTTGTCAAAATGAAAAAAAAAGTTATGGGATATTCCTTAACGTTAAATTGCACTTTTTTTTTCTAAAACATAAGATAGAAAATGATGAAAAACGTACTCTAAAAATCCGTTTGTTCTCCTGTAAGTAAAACGAATCATTAAAGAAAAAAATTATACGTTTATGTATTTAAGTTTAAGAGTAACTTGTATTTAGTTTAAGTTTCATAGACTGATACCTGCAGGTTTTGAAAATTTTCTGTTAAACATTTTTTCACCTTAACCTATCGATGATTAATTACTTCAAAATCATTAGTTTTTTAAACGTACTTTAAGAGTAAATTGGTTCTTAAGAAATAATCAATAATGTAAGGCTCTGTATCAGAGTCTTTTAAATTATTATTTACAATGTTAAAGAATGTTTCACGTTGCATTAAATAGGATAAAAAATGGAATGCACGAAATGAATGAAGCATACAGCTTACCTCAGCTTCACATTACCAAGTCTGTCTAAATTTAAAGATCGTTATGTGTGATGTTATTGTTTTGACATGTTTTGCTACAGTTATCTTGAATATCTTTGTCTTTAATTACTGCAAGATTTTTGTCAATATAGTGAATTCGTTTTTCTAATCTTCTTCCGTTCTTAAGAGATTTTGATTGTAGTCGTCAAGGCTTCTTTTATAGATGCACCGTTTGTAGTTCAAACGTTTGGTTTTTTGTCCCAACAACTGGTTATTTATGTCCATAGTTTGCCCTCCTTTCAAAATCCACGCCAACTTCTCCAGAACTGCAGTGTTTTCTTCTTCTTCTTCTTCTTCTTCTTCTTCTCCCCGAACACGCAATTGGACAAATACACGATTCTCGCAAATCAGATAAAAATGTATGGTCAAGACAATGTTATTGTTATTATTGAAAATAAATAAGTGAGAAACGAAAGTGTGTAACAGGAGGGAGAAAAAAATGCAGAGTCGGACCGGGGATCGAACCTGGGACCTCCCGCACTGTAGGCAAGAGCTTTACCAACTGAGCTACCCAGACCGCTACATTCCTTCCCTGTTGTTTCCCATGGTTTGATGGTAAATCTCACAATTCCCTCGGATGGACTTTAATATGGCCATCCAAGGCCACACTGGCCACCAAACTGTAATAGGAGGGAGAAAAAATGCAGGGTCGGACCGGGGATCGAACCCGGGACCTCCCGCAATATAGGCGAGTGCTCTTTCAACTGAGCTACCCAGACGGCTACAAGTGAAAAGCGACAAAAACTTTTCTCTTTAATAAGAGCCCGTGATCAATATCGGATCAAA
>CM056604.1:25863207-25899974 GCA_029721355.1 Tegillarca granosa
GGTTCAAATTACTTCGGAAAATGTTAGTGTGAGAAGTTCGCTCACCAAATGTTGGTGGTTTTCTCCAGGTCTTCCGGTTTCCTCGTAACTTCTTGGCTGACCAGTGAAGCTACGTGAAAGATTCTTGACTGGGCGTAAAACATCATTTATCCAATCGAATCTATCCAATTCAAAATACATTAAAACTTTAATTCCTGAAAATTTCCATTGCCAAAAAATATCATATACTTCATTGTCAATTCTATTAACATTTTTATGTTTCGATTAATGTACTGATACGGCTAAATTGATACCAATATTTTTATCATTAATAACCATTTTTGCATTATGTTCATATTTTCAATGAAAAGCTTACAATGAATCAACTACATGTATTCGACGATTCGTTTGCTGTATGTCGATTTCTAGTAACATATAGGGCGAGTTCGACTGTTGGAAGACCCAAATATCTGTTGAGCTGTTGATATCTCAAGCTAATTTAAGATCGAGAAACGGATAGTTTTTAGACACTGGCAATCCATATCTAGGGTAGCCGATTTTCGTCTCCTTTTTCGATGACGCAGTTATCAACTTTTGTCGACGAATCTGTACCGTATTATTCCGGGATTACCGAAGTTTGTACAAGCGACGACTACTTACTTACTGAGACAGTATTGTATCATTGGTTATCGAAATTTGTACAGACAATGGACCTTGGCCGATAGAGACAGTTCCTCGTCATCGGTCATTGGTGTTTACACAGACATGAAACACTGTAATTAATGCAGTACCTCATTATAGAACATGAACATTTATAGGAAATTTAAACACTTATTTAATAAATTGTACACATTAAACACTACCCGACCGAGACAGAAATGCCTCACCAAGAGTTTTTGAACACAGATTAACTGACACATTACGTTATGGTTGGCTACTAAAGTTTGTACAGTCGCCTGGCACCGAAGTAATACCTCATTTTGGTTTATCGAAATGTTGCCAGACATATTAACTTCCTTACAGAGACAATACGGCCACCGAGTCATAAAAGTTTTGCAATTTGGGTTATTTTCTCATTGAACAGTGCCGTATTATATATAGGTAATTTATATCTGAAAAGAGCTGACTGAGACAGTACACCATCGGTCACTACCTAACTGATATAGTACCCAATTTGGATTTGGGTTCATGAAAGTGCAGACTTCGGTCACTTCCTTACTAAGAAAGTACTTTGTTATTGGTTAACACAGTTTGTAGTCATATAGGATAAGGACTGATGTAAACGGTTCTTCATCTGTCACCAACTGTCACCTGACAGAAGCAGTACCCAACAAGAGTAATAAAAAAAACCAGACTTCGATCACTACCTCATTGAAAAAGAGATCATGAGTTATCGGGGTTTGTGGAAATCATTAGTCACTTAGAAAACGAAATTAATGACTTTCAAATGACTTCTTTTATTGCAGCATTAAGTTCTGGTCATCCTTTTAATTAATCCTATATAAATATTTCATTTTTCTTAAATGTCGAAGTAAAAAATGTATACTTTTTTAAAGGTTGTATACTACAAACTACATTTGTCATTTGATTTGAAAAAATAAAACTCAGACAGATAATTATGAAATTTCTTTTTATTTTCTTTTTTTTTTCAATATATTTTCTTCATAAATATAAACCATTGGTTAACAGTATTACATCTTTATTCTATTTTCCATTTGTAATTATATATTTACAAACTTAACTTTTATAAAAACATTTAAAACAATTCATAAGGCAATCTGAAACAGCATTAAAATGTAAACTTTTTTTTATACAGAACATGAATATTAAACAGTCAGTGTCGTGTTGTCTTCAATGTGCATATCATTATAACATAATAGAGAACGTAAAAACAAATAACGTAACTTTCATAGTGAAAGTTATTGATGACGCCAATAATTATTTAATCATTGATACCGAAAACTCCAATATTTCTTGTTTTAAATATTTCAGGCAATGAAAAAGACCTTTAATCATGGATAAAGTGACACAAAAGTTTTGTAAATCGGCAGGTGTCACGTATCTATAAAAACAATCTAAAATATGCTAAATAATTGTTACAGTGAAATTAACACTTAAGAAGTTAAAGGGAAGCAATTCAATTTTACTTTATAGTTAGTAATTATGATGAATGAGATAAAATCATTAAAGAAAAAGACGGCTTTCGCAGGAAATTCAATAACGTTAAAAAAAATTAATATTACAAATCTTAACGACAGTTTTTGACAAGTACCAAATAATTGAATTTATTTTACCGGATGAATTATAAACAGGACCTTAATGAAATGAAATTTTCTTGGGTTATGAAATATTGCACGGTGGCCCATTATTATCATTTTGTATTGTCTACGATGTCTACTACGAATACTGAACTCTATCTATGTATTATTGCACGGAGGCCTGTCAAATTATTGCACTCTAGGCCTGACCAAAATATCAAAAATATGAAATTCTGAAATTTAAATTCTAGTTTTTACTACTCTAATTAAGAATGCAAATTCCAGTAATAAAGTTATTTCCAATTATGCAAATAAAAAGTAAGTGGTCTGTGTTCTAACTACAGTTATCTAAAAAATATGCAACAAACTGTGGAAACGAAACATGTTATTAATCCCGGAACACATGTATCGTATCAAAGTAGTTGAACAAATAAAAAGAACACATTTAGGTTATGAACACATAGATAACATTAAAAAACGCTTAAAATAAAAAACCATAATAGTATTTCTTGGACATATTAAATATGATTGTTTGTAATTTGAGCGCCTTACTAATGACAATTTGCAAATACAGGTACACAACATTTTAATTTGGTTAAACTGAACACATGACTGACATTGTATAATATGAGAATCAAACCTATCATATAACAAACAACAAACAAACAAAAATAATAATAATAATAATAATAATATATATATAAAAAAAAAAAAAAAAAAAAAAAAAAAAAAAAAAAAAAAAAAAAGATGGCGTACAAAATCAGATGGCAAGATAAGGGGTTTTGGTTTTATTGAAAATACACTTTTTAAAACTTTTGAGAAGGTCGTTGTTTCGATAACACGGGTTTGACGGACTGTAAAAAAAATTTTTCATTAAATTAAAAAAAAAAATTTAGCAATCACGTTAGTTTTACAGTTGAACGATACCAAAATACAACGTGTTTTCTTGTAACATTTACAGCAATTTTTAAGATGGCAGGAAAAAAATCCAACGTTAAAAAATCGCCATCAACTTTAAATAAGCCTAATACCGCAAAAAATGTAATTCGTAAAAAATACAATAAATTATACCGAGACAGATGAAATATTGTTTATCATGCATAGAATTATTGATATGATTTTATAGGTAATCTCTGTTTTGTGTCTTCAGCAAATTTAAATTGTCTTTTGTCATAAAATTTCATTAAAACAGGATTTTGTGGATGAAAGTTCTTTAAATGTATAAAATGTACACCAGGATCATTTGTTGTGTGTCCACAGTCCTCACATACATAAAGTTTATTTCGCCTCTCTTTATAGGCGTACGTAAACTCGAATCCATGAACTTTCCTACCATGTGACTCTAGAGAGCATCGTTGAGTGAAGGCTTTACCACAGTGCTCACATTTATAAGGTCGAACACCTGTAAAAATAATAATTTAAAAATTAATTATTTTATTTGTATTTACTAATCAAACAGAAGGGCAACAATCAATCATATATGAAGTGAAAAGCTATCAGTTATTAAAAACGTTTTTCTGAATAATCTGACGACTCATAGTTCCATATGGATTCCGTTCGTTCTTAATATTTATTTCAATTATGACAGGTGCAGTTGGCTAACCAAGGAGTTATTTACTCTTCCGGAGCACTCGGCCTCTCTTCCCTGGTGGAAGTTGCGGAATTTAACTAATTTTACCAGTTTTCAGAGCTTTTATTTTTAATTTTTTTTTAAATAATGAAAATGACCTGAATGCTCAAGTTTGTTTTTCCTTATGCCATTTATTTGTTTATTTTTTAAGTTTGCAGTTTGAAGCTCTTTTTTTTTTTTGTCATATTCAGTTTATTCCATAAGTACTTTCAGCTGTATATGATATTCGTTAACTTTTCACGCTTCTTCATCCACAATATAAAAATAGTTCGATAGCTAAGCAAATAAATAAAGATTTATAAGTTAAGATTATTTATTTTACTTTTATCGAGACAGTAAGTTTTGGAATTGTGGAGGAAACCAGAGTGCCTAATGACAACCATATCAGCAAACAAATTAGTATTGACAAAGTTTCTCACATTAATATTTGTTTCAGTGCGTACAAAATTTGATGGTACGCCAGTAACTTACCTGTATGTGTCCGTGTGTGACGTTTAAGATCAAATGTATCATTGAATCCTTTACCACAAAATGTACACAAATAACGTTTGATTTCACTATGGCACTTCATATGTCTGTTGAGGAGTCTCTGTAAACTAAAACATTTATTACACACTCGACAAACAAATTTCTCATCTTCTACTTTGGATCCTGAAATGAATGAAGAAAAAATACATCTTTTGATATAACTTTAACGAAAACCAACGTTTAAACACATATATGTATCTTTTTATTTGTTTTATGAAATATAAAGTTTTAAGAAATGTTGTTGACTCGAGATATTTGGTTCTAAATACCCAAAAACAACATTTTTACTGACTAAAAAGGATTAATAATTGTTTTGTGGACAGAACCAAATAAGAACCAATTATGTGCATTGTCAGCGTTTATGTAAAAGATATAATAACATTCTGAGGTATACTTTTAAACAAATATTAGAGAACGTTAGGTTCCAATTTAAAGATTGTTGTAAAACTTGACATGGCTTTCACGTACCTAGGCATATGGAACAAGAAAAAAGAGGAGGAAAAATGATCATCTATGTCAAAGAATCAATCTATAAAAAGGACAAAAATGAAGATTGCACTTTCAGTATTAAATGCTCAATCAATATCTAGGTGTGTAAAAAGTTACCTTCTGTAAGGCTAGCTGTATCCTGGTCCATACCGACATGAGCTATGATTGGATTCTTAATGCCGTACCCTCCGTTAATCAACTCTACGCCTTGTAATATTGATTGCTAAAATTAAAAAGTACTATGTTTTACTATAAATCAGTAAAGACTGGTTACATTTTTGTATCCACCTGTTTTGTCTGTTTTACAATGTTTTTCTTAATTACTTGCATATCACTATAATGAAGAGATAAATGATTGATTTAATTTACAAGACTTGGGGAAAAAAAAAAAAAAAAAAAAAAAAAAAAAAAAAAAAAAAAAAAAACAACAACAACAAAAACTCAAAATGGTAAAAAAGTATGAAAAAAGATTTTTGTTTTCTCAACCAAGACAGGTTTGTTTATTTAACGATGTCCATTGCCAATTCTAAGATGTAAGTGATGTAAGTAAAGATTTACAAAATTGCAACTGAACATCTTTCACTTAGAACCATCAAACATAAGCAATCATGTAAAAATAAACTGCAAACAAATAATTGTTATGATTACTGTACAAAAGACATTTGGTAATACTTAGCCGTCTTGAGATTGTCAATGATACATAGTAACCAAAGATTTCCGGGTCTTAATAAACTAAACTTACTCGAATAAGAGGCAATGGTAGAACTTCTGTCTTTCTCTTCTTTGGACAATCTGGAGAAAACGCATTTCGGTCTGGTATTTCGTTTTCATGTCTCTTATTTTCTTTCATTGTATTTTCCATTCCAAATATTTGATTTCGGGGCACAAAGCTGTGATGAACTGGATTTTCGGTTATCGGACTTGGACGTAGACGATCCTATTGGAGATCCAGGTGACGCCAATTCGTGATGACGGAACGGAAATGCGGATAGTGGTGATAACTGGTCCGTCATTGGGAACCCACAGTAAAGAGCTGATGGAGACGGCAGCATCAAGTTCATCATCTCATGATCTTTCTTAAGTGGTAGGTAACATGGAAGTTTTCTTCCTATCGGGAATAGATAATCTTGTTTTTCATTGCAATAGTAGTCAAATTTAGTTGAAATTTTGTTTTTATCAGGAAAAGCATCAGCTTGACATTCGTTTACATGATCATTACGTCCAGAACCTATGTCCGATCGCAGCCCATTTTTCTGCTGATCTGAAATGAAATGTTATAACGTTAGAAACAAAATAGTTTAATTAAACAATAATTTGGCCTGATATTATCTGCATTATTTCATAATAATTATATAATTAGTATATATTGTGTTCTTTCCAAGCTGGAACTAGTATGGACCAAGTGTTCTGATCCAAGTCCCTATATTTAACATCCAGTTTCCGTCAATGTTCAAGCTTGAAAAAGATTTATGCTCTATTAGCTAATTGCTAGACAATATGCGGATGTACTTTTTTCTCCAAGTGTAAGAACCACACAGAAAAATTCAGTATGAAGATATATATTAAATTCCACCTTCTTCTTTCAGTTCACAATAACAATTTTTAAGTAATTTAATATATTATCTTAAATAGCATCAAACTTGTATCCTCACGCAATTTCGTTTTGGATATTGCCTTAAGAACTTTAGCAAGCGATCCGTTACAGGCCGTTAGATTTGAATGTATAATGGTAATTCAGTGACATTTAAACATTGCGTGCAATAATATTTGGCCATTAAGGAGTACTGGGATTTAGGCCTCTTGGTACGGTTTATGACGCTCCATATTGGGTCGGGTATTTCATTAAATCCAGATCACCGTTGCGATAATTTCACTGCTTTTTTAAATCGATCAAGAAATTTGACATTTTGATGTATATTTTACTAATAATAATTACATAGGTGGACGATATTAGATTTTAATACTGAACGTGTAATGAGTAAATTTTAAAACACGGCAAGAAACTTTCAAAGTTCTTTACCATCAAGCTGTTTCTTCATCTAACGGATCATAAATACAATAGATATATCCTATTAATTTTAAAGAGATATCTTTTGAAAAGATGGGTTTATCTTGTCATATTTTGTTACGGCTCTGATGATTATTTGAGCGTTGAAAAATACAAAAATTGACGAGGTATGATATATTAATGTTTTTTTATTTCGTATTGAAGTTGATGATAATGATGGAAAAGGAAAGGAGGGGAGTCAAATAATGACTCATATAACCATCACTCTCATATGTGTCATTTTGAAACTTGAAACTTTGTCATAATATATATATATATATATATATATATATATATATATATATATATATATATATATATATATATATATGAAACTTTTGCCCTTATATGTATAGATAAGTATGTATGTACTGTGCCTGTTTAAGGTCGGACGTTCTAAAATCAGTAGTTTCATTATGTGTTTATCTTGTGTTTGATTATTATATCAGTTTTATCAAAAGTGACAACATTTCGTTAATCAGTTGACTCAATATGTGTTTTTGCTCTGTTTTAAAGTTCCTTGTTGAGTTTAAAGTTTCAATGGCGACTTACCAAACACAGCCTATTAAACTCAGCCTTAATCTTATTTTTTTTTCAAATTAAAAAGAAAACACTTTTTGCACTTTCGGCAATTAAATATTACAATAAAAGATGATTTTACTTGTTACTTACGTTGCTAACATTTTAGTATTTAGAATAGTTTTTCTGTTTCATTAAAATGAATAAATATACAGAAGTGTAGCAGAGTGCGTCGAGCCATCAATAATTACGAAGCGCAACTAATGGTTTGTTGGCATTTTTTGAACATGGCACTTGATTTGTAAATATCATTCCAATTTCTAAAATGACATTCCACTTTGCTAAAGAACTTTTTTATAACAATATTTAACTACTTTATAATTGGCAATGAGCACACCATTTTAAAATATTTCTATTTCCTCTTTTTTCGTTTATTATTTTATTTTTAATGTTACTTTTTTAAGTTCTCTATGTAACGCTCAATTACCTTAACTTTTTATTAAACAGGTGCAAAAAGTCAGACCCCAGACAAACATTTTAGCGACAATTAATATATTTTTGAGTGAATTTTGTATGACTTTACTGTACAATTCCCAAGTGCCTTTACGGTTTCTTTTTCAATTTGGCAATGTTGTGACTGTATTAAAGTGAATCTATTAACGACCAAATTGTATACACAAATTCTATTTCTAAAGAAATATAGGTTAAAATAGCCGGCAAAATAACCAAGTTTAAATTAAATGGGTTTGCAAAAAGATTGCTTGACCATTGTTTGCAAGACGAGGATTGTTCGGGAACCCTCTGCTTGTATAGTCTTATTATTCATATTGTATCACTTAATTCAATAAATACTTTAAACGTTAAATAACTGAAATTAAAATAACCTTTCGATTTCCCGTATTACATTGCCTTTTAAATGAATGAAAAAGAATTAAATTTGAATTAAATTGAATTATTTTTCAGTATCTGGACAATTTCTATTAAAGTAATGGCTTTTTTCCGCCCTGGATGAACCGTGAAAACAAGCTAATATCAATTCTTCAAGATATTGAATTTAAACCTTATAAATGAACGATTTAAATTTAAAATCTGCCATGTTGCGTATCTTTAAGATTAAAGAACTAACTATTGTATCAGGTGTTCGTTTATTTAAACAGAAAAATAAAAAATATCTTTATTATCAACCTATATGAAGAGAGAAAAATCCGAAATGTACAAATTTAAATTATTTAACAAATAAGAATAATAATTAGAGTTTTCTAAGTAACACAAACCGTGTATTTTATGATTGTCATTGACTGTTAGTTAGAACATATCATTTTACCACACCTAATTTCAACATTAACGTAAATGATCCGAAACACTCTGGGTTCAAACCATATATCATCGCCATCATTACCGATCGTTACTAGTTTGTTTTTCCTCTTTATCTCCGAACCTGTTTCAATAATTACATTATGTTTATCAATTCTTCTCGAGTATTTTCTTTCGCTTACAGCTATTTAATTTTTAAAGCTATGAATGATCTCAAACTTATCGCTGATTTGCCCCAATACTTATATTCAGTTACAGTTTCGCTAAAATAACGGCAGTGGACAATGGAGTAGCTAGAGGGTGGATTTACTGTCGTTTAATAATAATGGTAACTGTTGAAGTGTTGAGTTATGATAACATTTACCATGAAATACGAGGTGCTGATTATCAAATCTTTCAGATTTTACACTATAGACAAACGCCTTCGCTATCGTTTACTGCAATCTTGAACCGCAACAATTCAGAAACTTCTTAAAAACTTCTTTTATATTCATGTTTTGTTTTTAGCGTCCTATTTACGTCATATCATTTTTGTCATCAATTTATAACATGAACAAGAGTAAAAACTATAATACATATTATCACTTTATCAGCTCCACTGTAGTAAAACGCCTTTCTAAACCTTTTTTATTTCGAGAAACAAATGAAAATTTGCATAACTTTGAATTTTGAATGTATCATTTTAATGCGCTTTTTGGACGTTTTTCTATAATTATGATTTTAACTAAAGATAATGATGCAGCGAGTTATATTTAAGTTTTTTTTTACTTTTGATGTTTTTTGACGGTACAAATCGCAGTTTTGAAACTTCAAAATTACCATCGGTTTTTATGACATTGCCACTAAACTATCAATTTATCAAATCTAACATAATCAACTGAGCACTTGCATAAAAAGATATGCTATCTTCTGTCATTATTTTAATGGTTAACTACTTATACTTACCATCATTGTCTCTTATTGTATTTGCCTCACTTGTGGAATTTTCTAATTTCGCTGATGTTTCATCACTGTTCTTAAACTTTTTGGGACTTATGTCACCGTCGACTTCATCAAATCCATCGTCACAACGGTCATTTTTGGTATCGATGACGGCTTTAACACCAATTCTAAAATCAATGGGTACATCATTGTCACTCATTTCCTTGTCCGTAGTTAAAAGCACAGACTGTTCATTTTCAACAAGTTTCCGCTGATATTTTCTCACTAAAAATGATTTCGGCATTTTCGATTTCTAAGTTCGCGGAATTTTACTCACTGCTTATACTACAAATGTTACTGTTTAAAACTAATATCCTTAATTCTTTATTTTATTTAACATCTTTCTTTGAAAATAATGTAAACAACTTTTTAAAAAGTTTGATGATTTTTTACATATTTCCTAACGAACGGTATATTCCCACAAAAAAAGACGACAACAAAAAATCGGGTAGACTTTGAATAACATAAATAACGGATACAAAACAAATCCGAGTCTTTTATAGTCTGCTCACCTATCCGTTACAGAAAGATGATGGAAATACACACCTATTTCATTCACAAACATTATTCTGTTGCGTGCGCATCATTTAACTGTTTTCTTTACTGTAAATATAGCTTAACAAACAACCCGTTCCGCTTACCCGGGCGTGAAATAGAGCTACCCTCATGGAGATGCGTTATTGGTGAATTAGATTTAAAGGACAGCTTCCTCGCTGTGTCGATCAAATCTCTTATACTTGTATGTTATTTAAATACTTCTACCTGAGGAAAATAATGAAATTTATGTTTAATTTTTATGTTTAAAACTTTAAAAAGAGTTTCGATTGAAAAAAAAAAAACAAAGTATTTTCAGAATTCTTTTATATGAAATAAGACTTTCAGTATCACATGTAGATCATAAAAACACAAAAATAAATAACTTAAAAATTGTTTTACATATTTTAAAAAAGTTTTTTAATCAATTTATTTTTCTCTCCATTTTTTCAGTTTTTAAGCGAGATAAGTAGATTTTACGATTTTTCAGTTGTTTGTTCTTCTTCTTCTTTTTTTTTTTTTACTGCATAAGGATTGTATGTTTTACATTTTTAAGTTGTCTTTATAGATGTATAATATTAAACTCATTCCTTAAATGTAGGTTATTCTAAAGATAATTTTCATTGGACCGATAAGAGTAGAAAAAGCAATTTCTTAAAAAATACTTAATACAAACCCCAGATTTTAACCTAACGAAGAACATATTTATTAACAGGTTATGTTTGTTTTTCTTGTATGATGTCAAAAAAAAGATAAAAAAAAATAATAATAAATTAAAATATTAAAAATAAAAATAATCGTCGAAATCTGTAGATGGTTTTACTTGTGTGTTTAAAGAATTTCGGTCTGTTTTAACGTCGAATAAAGACCATAACACTATTTTTTTCGTAAGTTTCTAAAAATCTGTGTTGAATCAGAACCTGAACTGAAAATGTAACCATTTTCAGTTTTATTGGAGAGGTTCCTCTGGCATAAACTAATATTGAAGAAAGAAATGTGTAAAAAACAGACAAGTACCTCGAAAAAGCCAATGCAGGAAATCAGCAAGTTTCTCAAAAAAGGAGAAATATATTGAAAGTATCAATCATAAAACGACTTGAATCAGATGGGCATATGATTGTTGGTACTGAGTCAGTTTGAGTAATTAGTTTACATGTTCCCCGATTACCAGGGGGGTATTTAAACCTTCCGTAATAAATTGTGATCTATGAAGCACTTTGATTTTACTTAGGTCCTTTAGTGTTGAGGTTATTTCAAGACATCAAACATTTAAACAAAAATGGATATATACTATTTTATTTATTTCTTTGTAAAATATAATTATTTTTCAAATCTTTAAATGTTCTTAACGTCACTGTTTGTGAAATAGTATTGTATATACCGACATTAACTGGAACCATTTCTGTGTCATTTATATCAAATGCCCATACAAAGTTTGAAATAATATTAATTGTATTTTCAAAGTAAATGCTTTTAATGTTAATTCGTTCGATGTTCCATGTTCCTGATTGCGTTATCTACTGCGATGTTCATGTGTTTACGTTTCTATAGCAACACACCTCGTTCCTATATGATGACTTAGCCTGAGTACTGTTTATAATTTCATAGAGTAATATTATAGATATGTTGCGATGTTTATTGTGTCTTTTATGTACTTCGAAGTACCCTGTAAGTCATGAAATATAACACCTTAAGTGATTTTTTACCCTCAATCCTTTGCTTGTTTTAGAAGCGATATTTAATACAACTTTGTCTTTTTTGAATAAAGTCAAATTTAACTGCCAAATATTTTATGAGCTAATTTTTTTTTTTAGAATAATGTAAAATATATCAGTCTAATTATTTACGTGTTAAGTAAAGGTGTTGCCATTGTAAGAGAAATAATACCTTTTTTGTGAAAAGTTACTAATAAATGAATGAATGAATGAAATAATTAATTAATGTTTTACACAATTACAAAGAAAAAAATGTTTTTACAAGATTGAGAATAACAACTATTTTGAAACTTTTGCACAATTGCAAATCATTTCTTATAATTTTACGGTACTGCATTCTTTCTCTTTTACTTTACTGTATAGTACAACTATTTCTTAAAAAAATAAATGGGTATTTTCTTAATAAGGCTTAAAGCTGCATGAAATTTACCCATTATTGGAAAAAAATAATTCTAAAAATATTTTTATCATTATAAATTGTTTGTTATTACGTTCTGCGTGATTCATTTTTTTTAAGTTCACTCTTATTTGACCGTAAGAAAAAGAAATCCTAAAAGCTTGGGTCAACACAATAATATTTTAATTATCAGTTCGGAGCATGCGCGGCAGTCTTACATCTTAGGAAAATATAATGCAACTTTAAATGCTGAAATACTGAGATAAACGTATCTTTTTATAAATGAATTTCCTTTAAATTAATAATAAGAGAATAATACTTATGATCCCCCAAAAAGTTTTCAAGTTTGACTTGAAATGTAAATTTTAATTGAGTGATTTAAAAACGTCATTGTTATGAAACAATTTTCTCATTTCCATTTTTGGATAGTTTTGTCACGTTTTAACGAGAGCAAAAAAAAAAAAAAAAAAAAAAAAAAAAAAAAAAAAAAAAAAAAAAGCATTATGTTTGAAACATCAAAATAAGATAGTGATTGGAGTTAGCAGTTTGTATCATTTATCATATGGTAGTGGAAGTGATCAATTGCGCGTTTACGGATCACACTCTAATGGCCTTTGATCAAATACTACTCGGGCACATCCTAGTTCGTCAGTTCGCTTGCACTTCCTTTTCTCCACAATACAAGAACTGTCCGCCTAGATATAAATGAAAAAATATTGACATTCGGCGTAAAACACCATTACTCTACTCACCCCTACTGTATTTATCACATATTGAAATAAATGATTTGGTAAGATGTAGTAAAATGAATTTCAGTTTTCTCTCACAGGTATGGTATAACTGTGATATATTTCTTTCTATTGCATGCCAATGGTCGTAAAATATTTTGGTATTGTTACTTAACATCTGGGAATAGGTAAAACAGACAATTTAGTGTTATTTTCCGTCATCACATAATGAAAGACGATATCGCAATGGTTTGTCTAATCAAACAGGTTAATCGCATGACATACCTTATAAATACCGCCTCACAAGTTTAAAATCTAGAAAATATTTTAATGTCGTGACCCCAGATTAAATTGAAGACACGGAAAGTGATTCAATTTCTTATACTTTATAAAAGTTTTTTGATGCGTAAAAAGAAAATTTGTTAAGTATACGCAAATTTGAATGCAAGGCATGCAGTGTAATAAATACTCGATTTAAGTATCGTTTCAATTTTTTATATAAAATCAAGATTCATATTTAACGGTTTATCTATCATGTTACAGAGAACATTTATTTATGAGAAATTCTATAAAGATTAATTCATTTCTGAAATGAAGAAGAAGCGGAAAGATCAAAATGTGTCTTTTTTTTTTGTTTTGTTTTGGTGATTAATGAACACAAAATCAAGTCACCACGACAGCCGGTCATAACAAAATAAGATGAACATAGAAGTAAAGAAACATGACTTTTACAACCTGGTCTCAAAAATTACATTTTATAATAATTTTTATTTAATAATTTTTACAAAAACAAAGTAATATGATTCTGCAACTAGAGATAATCTCTAATATTAGCCTGTTTCCTATACGTAACAACACTTTAAACATCCAATGAAGATGTATAATTGAATACACATGTCTTATACCACTTTTTGAATTTTTTTTTATGATTAAATTAAAAAAGTGGTATATCACACACACACACACACACACACACACACACACACACACACACACACGATGTAGATCTGGCCCCAGTTTCACAAACATTTACTCATCTGAGTGTACACTCAACTCAATTTAGAAAATATTTTTAATGTCAATTTTTAAGACATTACACAGTTAAAATTGAATATCTTTTGTTAAATTTAAGTTGTTTAGTGTTAGTTTGTTGAAATAAACAAAACATTGTCTCATAAAACTTATAATTTTAAAAATATTTAGAATATTTGAGTTGACTGTAGACTCATTTGAGTGAATGGTTGTGAAGCTGGGTTCTGGCCTCAGTTTCACAATGATTTACTCATTTGAGTGTACACTCAACTCAATGTCAATTTAAGACATTGCCCAGCTGAAATTGAATATCTAATGTTAAATTTGATATCTTTAGTGTAGTTTTGTATAAGAAAACAAAACATTGTCTCATAAAACTTACAAATTTTAAAATATTGAAGAGACAAGAATTTTGAGTAGAGTGGAGTAATGGTGTTTTACGCCCGAGTCAAGATTCTTTTACTTATTTCGAGGCGGTCAGTTCCTGGATGGTGGAGGAAACCGGAGTACCCGGAGAAAATCACCGACCTTCGGCAAGCGAACTGACAAACTTTCTCACACTAGGATCTGTCCCAAATGGGATTCGAACCCAGGCAGTGAAAGGCGCTGTGATCCGTAAGTGCGCAGCTTAAGACCATTCGGCAACCGAGGCCCCAGAGAAGAATTTGGAATGTTGTGAGTACACTCAATGGAGTGAATGATTGTGAAACCTTATGTACATGTACATCTGAAAAGCTTTATAAGAAGTTAAATTGTAAAACAACATGTGTATAGACATATCAGGAAAGATGAAGTTGGCTACACATTTTTTTGTATTAAATTGTCAAACAAAATCGAAGTACAACACAAGTCACGAAAACGGTTCATTTCCACAAAAATAACAAGTTGTGTATATCAGTGTTTCAAAAATATCACTTTTTTTAAAAAACATTTCCGCCTTTTTTGTCACCATATTGTTATCAGAAGACATAAGATCTTGGAATATCTTTTGTTAACATCCAACTCCGGTAGTTCCTAGCGTGGGAAAGAATGTTATTCAGCTTGGTTGCAGAAAGTCGCAAGTTTCTACTACTACTTTGGTTTTCTTCATCATCCAAGAGTTGACCAACTCGTAAAATGTAAAAAGAATCTTGTCTTGGGTGAAATTCTATTTCTAAAAACTAGATGAATTACCTTTTTCGATGGTGTAAATGAATTAATGAAATGTATACTTAACATGTTAAAACATTTCATTTTTGACCTTGCTACTGCTTAGTATTGTTTCAGCGCATCGGTCAGACATGTTCTTATTTACGGTGAACTTGGATGGTTGACGGCTCTATAACAAACCACCGTTACATGTATTTCAGGAATGACATATATACAAGTTTAGGTTTGTTGGTTCATTGTTTAATATTATATTATTTAGATGTGAACAGTTATTAACCACTGGTCAAAAGTGGACTGTTTAGGATCATTTAATACAATCGAAAATACACAGTTGGAATTAACTTTAATCCTGTCCAGAGTTTGGAGTTTTAGAATCGGTTGTCTAAAAACGTGTTTGTTTTTCTCTGAATTAAGTACAGCACTGTGTTCTCATAGTGTTTTATTTTTGCTTTGTTTACAATAACATAGATTTCAGTTACAAACTTCTTTTTCTTTTATTACCAATTGTAAAGCTTGTTAAAGCTAAGGAAAACTTACGGACCTGTTCATAAGTGTACAAAAAGTTTTTTTTCCCCAAACTATTCAATATGAATTAAGCGTTGGCGTACACTATAAGCATCATTTTTAATAAGAATTTTTGGCACTTAAAATTGCATTTTCACCTTTACACACATATTTTTTCAATTCAGTTTAATAAGACACTTGTAGGCATATTTTCGTAAACATGCTTTATGTTGATACTTTAAAAGTACATATGTATCTCTTTTTATACTGATTTTTGGTGTCAAAAGTTAGAGATCTTAAAATTATTATTTTTTATTTTTTTTGTTTTTTCTCTTTTAATAAAGACAACACCCAAAAATTACTTATGCACGCATACGAAACCGATTTTTTACCTATCACCGCCTAGGTTTGACTTAAAGAGTATAAAAATTTGTAACTTTCCTTGCCGAAAGTCAGTGGTTTTCTTTGGGCACTCCGGTTTTCCTCAACGTCCCAGAATTGAAGAACTGACCGATACCAATAAAAAAACTCCTGACTCGGGTGTGAAACACTGTTACCCTTTTCGGCTCTTACTCTAATATTATTTATTGTGAAAATTCCAAGTCTGGATGAGTACAGAAATAGCAAGCATTATGTCTTGCGTTGACGTGTACTTTAAGCATATAAAATATTTTATGCACTTTAGGGTGTATTATTATTTTTTGTATACACCCTAAACAGTAAAAATAGCAATGACTCGTTGTAGGCGTATATTGATATGCATTTATTTTGGTGTTAAAAAAAAACTCCAGGTATTCAAATTAAAACGGTAAGGTTTTGAATAATAATGAGCATATTCACTATCAACATAGAAAAAGGGATATTTGTATCTTATAACATGGACTTGCCAGTAGTTTAACTTTCTTTTGTAACACTATAATTTTAGCATGTATTTTCTGTGTAAAACTGTAAGTTTAGATTATTAGTACATAAAAATGCACCGTGTTCACGATTCATTTGTCGTTTAAAGACAACGCTGTTTAATAAATTGTCCAAATAGAGGAAAGGGTTTGTTACAATTTGTCGTATAATAGAATATTTGTAGAAAATGGTTATTAAAAATTGTCCTTTCATGCAATCAAGTGTTTTTTTTTTTTTTTTTTAATTTGTATTTTATTATTTTTTTAAATGAATAAATTTTAAACAAAATTGAGTTGAATAAACTTATAAAATTTTGGTTTTAGTAGCATATGCATGTTTCTTCGCATATTTTCAAATAACAGTACATGTAAAAAGGATTTAAAGACATGCTCGCCTTAAGCTGGTCTTAATTGCTTATAGAGGACTCACTGCTTTAAAAGTTTAATATGTACGCTGAATTTGATCCTAAAAAGATTTTTCAATAAATAAAAACAAAAAACAATATATGTCGTTTTATTTGTAAAAAAAAAGTTCTTTGTGTAAATTTAGAGTTATGTTTGATTGTAACGGAATTTTAGGCCCTAGTTAATATCATTTCACTGAAATATGATGTACAAGACTATTATTTATGAAACAGTGGAGAAAACCTAAGTACCCAGAAAAAAAAACAACATTTAACAATCCACCTATTTTATTGCAAGTTGTTAAAGAAATGAAACGACTACGATCGCAAGAGTGCTAACACTAATTCTGAATACTTTTTTGTAATTTATGACTTATAGTTGTACTTGTGGTATTTTTATTCAGTGGTAAAAGAATGTGTTTATTTCTCTTTCACATCCTCATTTTATTGTGAATTTGTTATTGGTTGCTCTTAATATTGTCAGTATAATGCTTTTGTCATGTGCCACTTTGGAATTGTATTATGTTATAAAAATTCAAAAGTAGCACATGGTTACTTTCAAAAAGCATTGTTTATATTATTTCTCAGGAAAACAAAAACGGAAATCCTACGGCGTATACACTTGTGATACATTAGATAGTTACCAATTGTGTAATAGATTGTTTATTGAAACGTTATGATTTCATAAACTTTAACCGATTTTTGCCATTTTATTTTGAGTTCTACTGAGGGTAACTCTGTATATTGTAAAGTTTACGTACTTAAAAGGCTTTGTTTATGTTTTCGAAATTGTTTTTTAACTTTAGCAAACGCAAAAACTAAATTTTATCTTAAGAAATTTAAATGAACATGAACTATACAATATTAGTAGGATTGTGGTTAAAAAGAGAAAAAAGGTCAAATATGTATACAACAAGCATGTTTACACAGCAGGTAACATAAATTCCATACCAAATCATCCCTTCTGAAAGACTAGATAACGGTATTGTCCTTCCGATACACACAGCATGTAGATACTTATATATGTTATACACGGAGTAATTAGACAGAAAAAGGACATAACTACACATACAAAACGGATTATTAATGATGATAAAAATTTGTCGAATCATGAAAGTATGTTACTTGCCAGACTGGAAGGATGGGGCAATTTTTGTTAATTATTTAAAAAAAAACCCAGGTATTCTGACCATAGTTAAGTTATTCATAAAATAATAAATAAATAAATAATAAATAAATAAATAATAATAATGAAATATATATATATATATATATATATATATATATATATATATATATATATATATATATATATATATATATATATCTGTGTGTGTGTGTGTGTGGGGGGGGGGGGGGTTACTAAGATTTACCTTAGATGTTCGTTGAGATAAGTATTGAAGTAATAATGTCATTGGTCTTTTTCTTAGTCAAACAAACAGAGGTAGGTAGATACATTTCCATTTACAGTTACATGGGAATGCTGTTGCTAGTGGCATATATAGTATCATATATATCATTTTTAAATTTAATCATAAAATGCATTCAGAAATGGTATATTAACAGTATCTATCGAAGTGTATATCTACTACGATTATTTATTTGTAATAATTATTTGTAAATGGATATCGTAACGATAAAAGTGAACATGGACGTTATGTCCTTTTTATTTTTTTCCATTTCGCCTGACGTGTTGTTGAATCCATGTAAATGCAAGTGTTACATGTATTTGAGTTAAAGTTTGACTTTCAAATATATCAAAGCGAAGTAAATTGCCAAAACTGAATTCAGTTAAACTATGATCGGACCGATGGATCATCGGAAAACTCTCCAAAGTGTAGTACATAAACAGTTGATAGAATACCCTCTTATGTGAACATTTTTAGTACGTTTATTTTAAATATTACTTAGATGCAGTCAATCAACAAAATTGGATAAAAAATCGATTTCGAATACTAACGAAAAATAAATAAAAACGACTTAAAACTATGTCAGTGGAGTGAGGTGGAGTGGAGTGGAGTGAAGTGGAGTGGGGTGGAGTGGAATGGAGTGGAGTGGAGTGGAGTGGGTTGGGGTGGAGTGGGGTGGAGTGGAAAGGGGTGGGGTTGGCTGGGGTGGAGTGGAATGGAATGGGGTGGAGTGGAGTGGAGTGGAATGGATTGGTGTGGAGTGGGGTGGAGTAGAGTGGAGTGGAGTGAAGTGGGGTGGAGTGGGGTGGGATGGGATGGGATTGGGTGGAGTGGAGTGGAGTGAAGAGGAGTGGGGTGGAGTGGAATGGAGTGGAGTGGAGTGGAGTGGGTTGGGGTGGAGTGGGGTGGAGTGGAAAGGGTGGGGTTGGCTGGGGTGGAGTGGAATGGAATGGGGTGGAGTGGAGTGGAGTGGAATGGATTGGTGTGGAGTGGGGTGGAGTAGAGTGGAGTGGGGCGGAGTGTAACGGAGTGGTGTGGAGTGGTGTTGAGTGGTGTGGAGTGGGGCGGAGTGTGGCGAAGTGGAGTGGAGTGGAGTGGAGTGGAGTGGGGTGGAGTGGAGTGGAGTGGAGTGGAGTGGAGTGGGGTGGAGTGGAGTGGAGTGGAGTGGAGTGGGGTGGAGTAGAGTGGAGTGGAGTTGAGGGGGGTGGAGTGGAGTGGGGTTGAGTGGGGTGGAGTGGAGTGGATTGGAGTGCAGTGCAGTGGAGTGGGGTGAAAAGGAGTGGAGTGGGGTGAACTGGGGTGGAGTGGAGTGGGGTGAACTGGGGTGGAGTGGAGTGGGGTGAACTGGGGTGGAGTGGAGTGGTGTGGAGTGAAGTGGAGTGGAGTGGAGTGGGGTGGAGTGGAGTGGAGTGGAGTGGGGTGGAGTGGAGTGGTGTGGAGTGAAGTGGAGTGGAGTGGAGTGGGGTGGAGTGGAGTGGAGTGGAGTGGAGTGGAGTGGAGTGGGTTAATGGTGTTTTAGGTCTCTGTAAAGATTCTTTCACCTATATCGAGGTGGTCGCTTCTCGGACGATGCAGAAAATCGGAGTGCCTGGAGGAAATAACCGGCCTTCGACAAGAGAACTTACAAACTTTCTCCCCTCATAGGATTCGAACCAAGGCGTTGAGTGGCACTGTGAGCGTGCGCTTTAGACCACTCGGTAACCGAGGCCTCTGTGTCGATTAGAAGTTAAAAGGATATATCTGAATTTTATTTTCTATTTTCTTCCTTCGGAAAGCTTAAGTATTTGTTATACTCCGAGACGATAAATTTTCACACAATTTGCTCTGGTATCTTGTTTTTAAAACATCATTAAAACATCAAAGTTCATAAAACATTCATAAAGAAAATTAACTAGCATTGATGAAGTGACAGTTTAATTTTTCCATATGATATATTATAAAAAACATCATTCATTCACGTAAAACTACCACGATCTTCTACGACCATCGTGGGAGAAGATTTAAAATTTGTAAACATTTAATATCAAAGTAATTAAATGACATCATCGGACTGTGCATACATTTTGGTGAACATCGTTAAAAAACTAAGAAAAATGGGTTTTTTATTCTTTATAAAATACTTTTTTCGACTTCTTTAAAATGTCCAATTACTGTGATTTGGATCTTTTTTATGCTGCAATGAAATAGTGTTTTAATTACAAGTGGGGCTCCAATGGATTAAAAAAAATCATTTTTGCACCATTTAAAAGCCGTTATATCACTCTTATTTGATGCCGGTTTTAAAACTTCAGTGAAATCTTTAATTTAGTGAGTATGATTTATAGGGAGAAAATGAAACTTTTTACGATCACATTTACACATAAACGAAGTACAGAATGTTTTGTATGAGAGAACATCAAAGTTAAACTTAGAAGTCCATTGAAAATATATTGAAAAGAGGAAACATAGTTCAGAGATTTTGAAATATTACTATCTGTTCACCAAAAAAAAAAAAAAAAAAAAAAAAAAAAAAAAATCAGATATAATAAATTAGTAAAGACGGCTAGCATATTTGAATGTTTATTTCAGTCAATATGTACCTTTAGGAAATAAATAAATAAATAAATAAATAAATAAATAAATAAATAAATAAATAAATAAATAAATTTATGTCGTAATAACTTGATTTCTTGATGTCTTATAAGTGGCAACTGACAATGACCGTATATGGCATTGGAGGCAAGATGAAAATCATAGATTGTTTTCATATTTTTAACTTTTTGTTTACTTATGAGAAGAAAATGAAGTTGTATGTTTTAACGTGTATCTTTTGATTTTTTATGAAATATGGCATTCAGACTAAGTGATTTTAAGTGAAACAAATACATCCATACCCGTACTTTCAACATGTATACTAAGTATATCAACATTATATATTGATTCATAGTCAGATTTTTCGTAAGTACCACTTTTGAATTTAATCATAAAAACATAACCATCCAAACATTCTCTGTAATATTAAGATCAGGGTGTTGGGCAGGCCAAGGAAGAGCGCAATTGTGTTTTGTTTCGTCCAAGGTTTTGTTGCATGAGAGGAATGAAAATGAGCATTATCGTCCTGATCGTTCATTTAAAAAAATATTTTATGACCGCTTAGTATAAATTATCATCTAAAATCCCTATATATTTAATTTTTAACGGTTCATATTTTAATTTATAAAAGCTAATTTACATATTCCATAAATTGTTACGCAACCGCAAATCAAATTAGTGATGCACTGACCTGTATACCGACGAATATGTTCTATAAACTCCAAGAAATACACTTCAGTCTCTTTTTTCCTTATCCGTCACCATCAGGGATAACATTCATCTCATTACTCAATATAACACATTCTAATTTTTATTTACTGTCCATGTTAGCATAGCTCTAAAAACCAATTAAACACGATGTAGTCTGTTTAAATATCTTACCCTATTTTTTTTTTCAAAACGACCGCTTTTGATAATTTACAGTGTGTAAATGTTTTTGAATTGTTCGTTTATGAACAGTAGTAGTTTTATGAATGTTATACCAATTTTTGCTGAAAGTTTTTGAAAATGTGAAAACGAACCACGGCCATTGTGGCCCTTGATATTAAGCAAATAGCTTACAATCTCCGGCCTGACGTGGTATATTCTTTTATTTTACAATAGAATCTTCAAGGCGCCAATTTCAATATTGTGAATCCTGACGCAAAAGGCAATTTTGTCTGAATTTCAGGTGTTTAAGAAAGTTTTAAATAGGCCTTAATATCACAAAAAGTCATTATTCAGATAGCTAAAACACGTTTCTGTTTTTCTAGTCGGCAAATAGCTCCTCGGAGCTTATGTTACTGTTATATTTTTTAACCCGACTTAAAATAAAATTTATCCTATCTTATGTTATCTTCTTTTTTAAAATATCGTTTTAAGTTCAACATCTCGATTGAACAGAAATTTTTTTCAAACGATGAAATTTTAACACTGTTAATGTATCAATAATAGTGATGAATCCGTAACACATTTTTGTGAATTTGTCATCAAAGTATATTTTTTGTTTCCACGTCCCAGTAATCAAAGAAAACACATTCACTGTGTTCCCTGCTATACGATTACAAGATGTCTTAGTGTAAAAAGGACTTCAAACGTAATTATGACATTAATGTACTAGGAGAGAGAGAGAGAGAGAGAGAGAGAGATTCCTTTTGACGCTACATGCTACATGTAGTTCAAAATTAATTGCTGTTTTTCTAAGCGTACATGTTGTATGTATTTCAGTTTTTCAGTATATTAGGATTATTGGAGATAGAGTTTTATGTTTTTTTCTGACGAAATTTTATTTAGAGAACTAGAGCAGACCTCTTACCTAAAAAAAAAAAAACTTTTCTAAATTAATTTAAATTGTTTAGATGCTGATTCCTTCGATTTTGCATAAATTTATTTGTAAGATGTTATACTTAAATTGTTCCGTATATATCCCCAAATTTTTCCATAGTTATTTTAACCCTAAACAAAAAGTATATATATACATTTATATATATATATATATATATATATATATATATTCCATTCAAAAACCTTATTGTATTCATTTTAAATAAAAAAAAGACACTATAAATTTTTCTCTCTTCCTGTCATATACAATTTTCTTTTAATCAGTTTAACTGATTTTCATCCAAGATAAATTATCAATAATATATACTGTTTCCTTACAACAATAAATAAATACATTAACAAACCAAGCAGAACGAAACGCTTTCAATTCCATCATCTATAGATATTGTTAACGGTTACGGTATTCATTACAGAATTAGCTGGAGGAGGGAACAGATAATTACAAAACCTTTATCATTTCTATCACAAGTATTTTCTTTGCCTTTAGCTGTTTAAACTTTTGAAGTAAAAATGTTTATCAAACATCTACCCCGCTAATTACATTTTGAGAACCTATAAAGTAACGGACGGAAGTCAACGCAAATTTTGCCAGTAGCATTTTTATATTAACAAAATAGAGAAATTTATGACAGTTTTAAAATAAAGGTTTTATATTTAGGCAAATATTTGAAATTTTTGTCACATTTTACCTGTTCTTAGATATACTAGTATTTTAAGATCAGGTTCAGATGAGGGGATTGGTTGACGCGTGGGAGATAGGTAGTGTTTTGTATGAAAACCATTAACTGCTTTTTAGTAGCAATAACGTTTAGTTGCGGTCTTTTTTTTTTTTTTTTTTTTTTTTTTTTTTTTTTTTTTTTTTTTTTAAGATCCATGAAATCTGCTTTCTATATGTATTTTCTCTGTCGACATTATGTTAAAAGCCAGCAAACGGGCGCACGTGGTGGTCGTTAACTTAAAAAAATAGAAAGAAAAAAGACTATACAAAAACATAATCGTAGATTTTTGCACGGATTTGAGCTTTTGCATTTCAATAAGTTCTCCAATCTGTGTGATTGTAACTAAATATTGCAGTTAGAATTTCAAGTTAATGCAGGGCAAACTATGTCACGACACAGTAGAACTAAAAACCACGAATGTTATCAAAGTTTTATTTACTTTACTGATCACAAACTATGATTATATTACTATAAGTACTATCTTATGTAATCCAGAACCATTTAATACTAGTTGGATTAAGGTAACGGGGAAACAGGTTAAAATTTCACTTTAAAATTCTTGTGAAATCAGAGCAGTATTTATCAGGGAACATTATCAACCTCTATGATGTTTTGATACTTAATTAAAATTTTAAATATTTCTTTTTTTTAAATACTTAAATATTTAATGACATAAACCAACATCAAGTTACGTTTTAATCTTTAAATAATCAGAAAAACGACCCTCTGATATAGAAAAAGAAAACCGTAAGTTTATTACAGAAATCTGTAGATAAGTTGAAGACAACAGTATATCATTTACTGAAAAAAATATGCAAATAGTCACAACACAATGCAGATAAGTATAGACTTTGAAAAAAAAACCCTGAAACAATTTAGTGCAGAAATGATATTACCAACATTTAGGTGTGTTTCTGTGCGTCACCTTCGTTTTACGCACTTTGTGAAAAATGTCCAAACATGCTTTAGTAAAATGTACAGGAAAATACGTACAGAAATAAAAGATAAATATTTATTTCAATGTTTTATTGACATATAATACCTACCTACCGTTATGTCTTTCATTATAGTTTTATTTGTTATAATTTTAAGCCCGAATAGAATTTGATACGGATCATATGGTAATAGGAGGGATAGCTGATTGACATGATTGCGAGCCTCATATGTAAGGATTTGAATTTCGGGAAAATTATTGCATTATCTATCAACATAATCCCCTTTGTGTGTCTTTGGGTGAGGTATATTTTCCAACTCTAGAATCGCGAAAATGTTGTTCTTGTGTAAAAGAACACTAAGAACATTTTTATAAGTAAACACAGAGGCCAACACCGCCTTATCCTTTCATTAATGAAAATTACGTTGAGATTTTTCTGCCAGTTACATGATATAAAAGCAGAACAAAGATCCAGAGTTTTCTGGAGAACGTCATAATTACTGATCGGGACCAGGTGGACAAATTCTCCAACTTTGACATTACTGTATATACAATTAGCTCAGTAAAGAATAACTTCAGGCTCGAATACAAAGTTTTGACTACACATGCGGTTTGTAACATTTATTAAAAACTTTATCAAATAGCCACAATTAAAATACCAAATATGTTTTTGTCGCCATCTTTGTTTTTATAGCCCCTACTCGATAGGTAGTGTGAGATTTTGGACCGATGTTCTTAGTACACGTTCTTGTTGTTATGGCGAAATTCCGGCACAAGAACAATGTTCTTGACCTGTGAAGATCTCGCCCAAAGACAGCCTTTAGAATCTATACATTTTTGCCATCAATTTTTAATTTAATCAATACCACTTTAAAGAAGTCGTTTTCTTGACAGTTCAGAGAATCATTGTTGTTTGGCCTCTAGGGTAAAATGATTGACCCACGCTCCATCCGCAGTAGCAAATCTCCGAAAAATGCATTCTCCTTTTTATTGAGTTATTCACCTTGAACAAAATAAAAATAAATAAATAAATAGATAGATAAATAAACAGATAAATAAATAAATAAATATAGATCACAGTTACTTAACATTAAAAATAAATAAATAAAGAATTAATAAAAAAACTTAATAAATAAATAAAAAAAGGTACACGGAACTCTTTTAATTCAGGGCACTTGTACTTTGTTTCTATATACTAGATAAAAGTACACTGGATTATAATCATGGACTCGGACAATAAAAGTACAGCTGTCGGCGATAATGAGACAGATTAAGGTATAGGTGTGATGATGTCAGATGCACTGCGTGAATATGTTGGTGATTTTAAAGTGTGGAGTGCAGAAACCAATTATCAACAACACGCAACAATGATTTTGTAATGTTTGTATATTGATGTTATCTCATACCTTTATTTGTTTCTCTAATTCACAAATTCACAACTGATTATATATATATATATATATATATATATATATATATATATATATATATATATATATATATATATATATATATATATATATTTATGTACTATGCAAATTCAAGTCCACTATTTCATTGTTAGGCAAGATGTTTTTTTTTTTTCAAAATACATATACATGTATATGCTATGCTAATTTAAGGGGTTATTTCATTAAATGCAAAATTATTTGAATGTTTAGGGCATCTAAAAAGATATGAGACCAACATTTTTCAATAACATGTTAATTACCCGCAAAATGGGTGACAACGATTTTGTTGTTCTTTTTTCCTTTTCTTTTTTTCCCTTACTTTTTTCTGCTCTTACACTTTTCCAGAGCGTTTCTTAGAATCGGTTTTAATGTTTCTTAAACTTCACAGGAATTAATAACTGATAGGTTTACCCCTGTTTTATAGACCAGGTCAATTTTGTCTATTTTGGAATAAATTTAGAACCAAATAATTTCCTTAAGAGGGCAAACATATAACATCCCCGCGACAACTTACACTAGTAATAATAAATCTGATTAATAAATATTAGTAAAAAAAATGTTTGTGTTCTTTATTGCTTTGGTTTGTGCTAAATCCATGATATTTATATTTTCAGTTTCAGTCATCGGAAAAAATATTTTTTAATCTTTCTGATTTAACTGAATTGAATATGTGTTTGTTAATTTGTTTTGTTAATCTGAAAAAACATCCGCTTGATATTGAAACTCGCGAAATCGGATGGACACTGAACAAAATACGCAATTTGGTATGCTTCCTTAACCCTCCAACTTCCTCATTTGTTATAGAAAATAAACTTATTTTACAACACAATGATCTAACAACTTCCTCATCAAAATTATGGTAGGCAATATTACGTTAATTTGATAATGTCTCTTATCGAATTTAATACAGATGTATAGTGTTGATTAGGGTAATTTTGAAATAATACCAGTCCAGTGACGTTAGAATTTCCCAATCCGTAAGACAAGGGAAATTTAGACTCGAGACTGGTTTTCTTCCAAAATCTCCCTAAAACATGATATATCTGTATAGTTACACTGTATGTCGATGCAACAATAACTATTAACTAAAAAGTTGTCCACCGCCTGATATATTTATTGTTGTTGTTGTTGTTGTTGAAAAGTTGCGTGCAGGGAAAAATTTGGCAAAGTATCACGCAAATACCCCTGTCGGACAGGGAAATTGGACAAATACCCCGGCAGTACTAAAATAGCAGAGAATTTGCAGAAAAAGATAAAGAATAGAACAAATATTATAGATATTGACTAATAATAATTCACTTCAAGGAATGCAGGAGGACAGATATAAAAACAGTATAAAATGTATGTTTGTATAAATATAACTGAACATCAAAATGTTATATGGTTTATCTGATTTTCATCGTATTATAACTAAATACCTTTAATTTTAGTTTTCAGTTCCAAATCTAGAAGTTTTTATTGTTCTATATTTAAGAGAAATAATATAAAAACGGCTCAAATTTGGTTACTTTATCCGGTTTATTAAACGTTAATGTTTCATATATCACAAAGTGTGTAAGTTATACCTGATGTTCATGCAATCAAAACAAATATGTACGAAAACTGGGGTTTTAATAACAAAAGAAAAGAATTTACGTAATTCAAAGTTAAAAGAGTAACGGTGTTTTCAAATTTCTTTGGATATATAAGACGGGCTTATCAGAAGTGAAATCAAAACATTATAGTCATTTGGGTGGCAATTCTATAACTTTGGTGACATAGGTAGGGATGTCTTTTTTAATTTTGTGTTTTCAGACTGGCTTTCATTCGAATGAACCGAGACAGAAAGTATTTGCTTGAGTCTAAATGGTTCTTCATTCGGTAGTAACTTGAATGTCATGATGTTATTCAATGAAATTTATCAACAGCACCGCCTTAAACTAGCTATTTGTAACTGTACGTTAATACAAGACTTTCTTAGCCTATTTTTCAAACTATTAACGCACATATTTAGGAAATTTAGTCTAATTTCCATTTGTTTGGAAAAGAGACAATTTAAAGGTTATTAGATATCCAGGGATGTGGTGTAAAGCACTGCAGGTAACCTAAAATCATACTACTAGTATCTGTTTTCAATCCGTGATCTATAAGAATCGATCACTGAAAATAAATCATAAATCAAATTTTACCTACCAATAAAGCAACATCCAGACATGTAAAGTATATTTTCTTATACGATTTTACTACCCGCATACAGTTATTTATCAACTTAATTAATGAACTATAGACACAGGTAGTATGGATCATATACAGCGCTGTTAAAAAGGATATAATAATAATAACAACAACAACAACAACAACAACAACAACAACAACAACAACAACAATAATAATAATAATAATAATAATAATAATGATGATGATGATAATAATAATAATTAAAAATATGAATATCGTACAAAAGTTAAAAAGTATTACTACTTAGAGAGAGAGAGAGAGAGAGAGAGAGAGAGAGAGAGAGAGAGAGAGAGAGAGAGAGGTGTCAAAATATTTTTAATTGGATCTTGTCTGTCGTTGGGAAATCAAATTTTATGTCAAGTCTCAGTGAATTGTACAATTAAATGCTTTATATATGTTTTGTCTGGGTAAAATTGATATATGGCATGGTACTTTGGTGTTTAACACACACACACACACACACACACACACACACACACACACACACACACACATATATATATATATATATATATATATATATATATATATATATATATATATATATATATATATATGTATGTATATGCTACAAAGGTTTTAAATTAAAAATAATTCATATAATGGCAACGTTTGGGTTTCACAGTCTGAGTGTTTCAGATATAATGCTATTGAAAGGTATTATAACCGCATACTTTAATCTATAAGAACTTGAAACATTTCATTATTCTGATATTTATGTTCAAAATTTGAAAATAAATCTTCAAATCATATGTAAATTATGAAATATAATAATTGTTTCAGAATGGTAAAATTCTCATAAAATATATCATCATTTTCCACAACAATCACAATTAAAAAAACTGTCATAGATTTAAGTAGATCCAACGTTTTGTTATTAAAATGAAATAGCAAAACCTCAATTAAATGATTTATTTGAAACTTGACTAAATGACTTAAACCGAAATTTAAGAAATAATTTTACATTTGAAATCCTTTTATCTTGTCATTTGACCATATATCATTTGTCATTTTATCAATTATAATTTAAATAAAATTGAAATTTCTGTTAAACAACTATCTTTTGAACAATAACCAAAAAACCACATGGAATGAAATATATATGATTTTGACAAATTGTTATGATACGCTTCATCTTACTATTTAAAGAAAGATGATTTTTTTATATATCTTTTATTTATTTAAAACACATTTGTATGCCCTCTATAACATCATTTATGTTAAGGACATATGCTTCAGTTTCAAGGCGCAGAGGTGGGGGGGGGGGGAGTTTACTACGTAATTCGTGGAAAAACATCGATGTCTCTAGTTTTCTAAAATTATATATATATATATATATATATATATATATATATATATATATATATATATATATATATATATATATATATATATTTATATATATTTAAACTTTAAATCAAAATTTAATCAAAATGTGAAATGAAGTTAAAGTAATAGCAGGTGTTATGCACTAATCAAAATTTTCACACTTATAGCGAGACGACAGGTAATAGAGAAAACCCGAATACCATCGACCTTCGGAAAGCGAACTGACAAACCCTAATGTCATCGACATTCGGAAAGCGAACTGACAAACCCGAATGTCACTGACCTTCGGAAAGCAAACTGACAAACCCGAAAGTCACCGACCTTCGGAAAGCAAACTGACAAACCCGAATGTCACCGACCTTCGGAAAGCAAACTGACGAACCCGAATGCCACCGACCTTTGAAAAGCGAACTGACAAACCCGAATGCCACCGACCTTCAGAAAGCGAACTGACAAACCCGAAGGCCATCGACCTTCAGAAAGCGAACTGACAAACCCGAATGCCATCGACCTTCAGAAAGCGAACTGACAAACCCGAATGCCGTCGACCTTCAAAAAGCGAACTGACAAACCCAAATGTCACCGACCTTCGGAAAGCGAACTGACAAACCCGAATGCGACCGACCCTCGGAAAGCAAACTGACAAACCCGAATGCCATCGACCTTCAGAAAGCGAACTGACAAACCCGAATGCCACCGACTTTTGGAAAGCAAACTGACAAACCCGAATGCCACCCACCTTTGGAAAGCAAACTGACAAACCCGAATGTCACCGACCTTCGGAAAGCAAACGGACAAACCCGAATGTCACCGACCTTCGGAAAGCAAACTGACAAACCCAAATGCCACCGACCTTCGGAAAGCGAACTGACAAACCCGAATGCCATCGGCCTTCAGAAAGCAAACTGACAAACCCGAATGCCATCGGCCTTCAGAAAGCGAACGGACAAACCCGAAAGCCATCGACCTTCAGAAAGCGAACTGACAAACCCGAATATCACCGACCTTCAGAAAGCGAACTGACAAACCCGAATGCCATCGACCTTCAGAAAGCGAACTGGCAAACCCAAATGCCATCGACTTTCAGAAAGCAAACGGACAAACCCAAATGCCACCGACCTTCGGAAAGCGAACTGACAAACCCGAATGCCATCGACTTTCAGAAAGCGAACTGACAAATTTTCTCACAGTAGGAAATGCTCAAGCGGGATTCGAACCTAGACTCTGAATAAAGATTTTAAGAATAAATTTTTTACAATGCCCGAGCGGGATTCGAACCCGAGCTTTAATTGAAGATCTAAAAAATACAGTTTTTACTTTTGCAAAGAAACAAGCTTCGTTTTTGGAACTGGAAAACTAATTAACACATTTAAAATATTGCGATTTTATTATTGAGTAAATAAGGTGTACGTATCTATAGAGATAAATAATGAAATATAAATTTGTGAAAAATTGAATCATGTAAGGACCGGACCCTAGTTTCACAATCATTAATCAATTGAGTGTACACTTGACTTAAATAAAGGAATATTTCAATCGTTATACAGTTAAAATTGTTATGTATAAATTGTTAAGTGTATGTTTTTTTAATGAAACAGCACATTGTTTTATAAAACTTACAATTAGAAAAATATTGATGGAAAAAATGGGAATATTTGAGTTGAATGTACACTCATCGAAGTAAATGATTATGAAACTGGGGCCGGAACAATAGCTTAAACTACAAACCAATAGTTCAATCTAGTTGATCATTATAAAAATATAGTTTTTTAATTTTTTTAATGGGAAGTTGTTTTACCTTTGCAGATTGTGCAGTATTGTAAGCAAAAATAATAAAAAAAAAATAAAAAAAAAAAAAAAAAAAAAAAAAAAAAAAAAAAATATATATATATATATATATATCGCGACCTTGGTAACCTTGCAAAATAGTAACAAAATAGTAACAGCAAAACTTGAAAATGTTGAGGTGAAGTCAAGTCAAGGTTTACTTCAAGTGTTCTATGAAGGATTGAATACCATTATAGAATATTTGAGAAAATGTTCTCTCTAATTTTGAATAAGAATTTTTAAAGCGTCTAATGTTTCAGAATAAAATTCACGCTCTCTTATTTTCAGTGCATGTTTTTGCTTAATCAGTAGTGTTAATCACGAAATTTGAAGACATTTTACAGTCTATTTTACAAAATTCTCTGTGAGGATGCAAAACAACAATAGCTCTTTCCACTTGTCATTAACCTTTCAACATTAACTGATCATACCATTTAGAATTAGCCATGCATTTTATGTACAATCAAGCTGGATATATTACCCTTTAAATATGAAGCTTTCCTGTCAATTGTTGTCTTATGAATAAAATTTCAAAAAAATTAATTCAAAGTCAGAAATACGAGCCTCTCAATTTCATCGTATGCAAAAAGGTTTTCTTTAGAATAAAATTGAAAAAACAAGCACAGATTAAGAATTTGTGAAAACTGAAATAAATACATAATTTATCTGATACAACTAACAGAACATAAAAGATCTTTTACGAAGATATAAGTAACATTCCTTTTGTCTTTTTGTGACATTATGCACAAGGTTTCTACTTTTTGTGCATTTATTTAAACGGTAATTATATCAAATCGTCTTCAACACTATTGACAAATAATGCATAAAATACAGTAACTTGAAATCAGAAACTCCTTTTATTGACGGACACGGTATTGTTTTTCAAAGATGTAAACATGAGATAAAAAACATCCTTATGTTCTGAACTTGGGTTTTAAAAGTTTAAGATTGCAAATGTAAAACAATGATAATGATATTGTTATTGTAACGACTTTTTAAAGCACGATTAGGAATGTATGGCGATATTACAATGCAGTTTTTTTTTAAAAAAGAAACACCAAAATCTTTATGCAGTAAATACAATAAATAACATTATATAATCGTTTGTTTAAGTAAATATTTTTTTCCTGTTAAACAAAAGAAAAAATACAAAATGTGAAATCCAAATGAATAACACAATTCCTCTCAAATTCAGGTGGAAAAATCAACAAATATTTGTTGTTCAATGCATAAACATCAAAATCTCTTACGCTGTTCAGTGCATAAAGAACGCACTTATGACCAGATCTATTACGCCTAAACCCGAGTCCTACTTGCACAAACTCTTGTCTGAAAAAACTTGTCTGTTCGCTTACTGAAACTCACTGTAAGTGAAAAACCATGACTCCCAATATTCCACTTCATTCTTACATGCTTTAACGTTAAATCAATTTACCATTAGGTCAAAAGCCGCCAGCGTATTTACATGTATGTCAGTTCTCGTTTTCTTTTTCTTTTTTCTTTTGTGTTGTTGTGTTGTTTTGGCTTGTGCTTGTTGTTGTTATGGCAAGAACATATTAAGCAACACCACCCTATAGTCATGGGTATATTCTATATTTCAGATTACTAGTTATCATACCCATAATGCTTTTATAAATTTGATTAAAACTTTAGGCACGGGTTATTATTTATTTGATGTACCTGATAATCTCTATTTGTAAAAGAAAATTGTATGCAACTAAGCGAAATGTTGAGAAACAGCAAGTATCAAAACATTATTAAAACCATCATTAATCACCATTAAATAACGGGATACGTCGTAATATCTCCGAATCATTCTAAACAGTGATTCATTTACGTAAATAAAAGCTACACAGTTGCCTAATATCCGATTGAACGCTGTTTTACGTGACTTCGTGATGTATTAAATCCTTCTCACAGTTAATGTAACATTATACAATAATTAGTTACAAGATGATACTAAGTTCTGTCATGTTGTTATTTGGATTGCGTTGTAAAAATTGTCCCTCCAAATTACATATTTAATACCAATATTCCGTTTTTGGAAGCATGTATTCTACATTAACATATGTATATGTGTAATACGGAACCGTAAATATACACCGAGTTTCCTCTTGTTTATGAGGTGAAGATAGGTAAAAATGTAATTAAAAGTATACGTTTACTTCACAGGTGTGCATATAGGACTTTACTTTTTTTAAAACCTGTTTTCACCTTTATTGTAATGCATCAGTTATGGTATTCATGGTTTTACAGGTATTTTAATGTTCATCGTGGGTATGGTTAAAAAATATACAAAGCGTCTTCGTTTGAATTAACTTCATTTTAGTCAGATACCTTAATTACAAACTGTTTAAAATCTCACAATACATGTAATAAGATAATCTGTTCTTACATAGCATCATTGGTAAAAACTCAGTCTTATTTATGAAAAAAGTTTATGCAACGAACAAAATATTTCAGAAATTTGTTTAAAAAATTCATTCGGTAACGAGCTACACGTACATTCAATTTGTAGTACATGAAACGTTTCCCCTGTTAAAAAAGTGTTGGTTAAAATATGTTTCCGTAGAAGGTATTACCTTTTAACTTTTATTCATTATTCCAAACATACAAATAAGATAGGAAGTTTTCAGAAATAGAATTTATATATAATTTTGCAGCTATAAACATACATTGTACACCAGGTTATTTATTAGGTGGCAAAAATCACAACAATAAACGAATAATAAAATTCTAGTAAAAAAGGTAAACAAAAAATCATATAAACAAATCACAATTCAGTTACAATAAGATGTACTTTGAATTAAGTAAGCTTTTGAATACGATAAGTGAGTATTACCCTGCCATCTCTATCAAGTTGTAAGCAAGGCGTATCATTGATTCTCCAGCGTCATACATGTACTATTCATATGAGATGGAAAATTTAAAAAAAGAATGTGGCTACAGAGACATCTGGTGGCTAGAATGATATATTAAATAAAGTTATTCCTTCTTTTTTTTTTATTATTATTTTCTTTTTTTTAAAGTCTTTGTCAAGACCATCACTGACATTTTTATCATATTGATGTTTACTAGTACCTAACAAGATTTAATTCACTGCAATTACGATTTGAAGTACATGTATCTTAAATCTTATTTTTGTGAAACTCTTGTTTTCAAAAGGCGTAATGATACAAATTAACAGTGTGAAATAGTTACAAAGTCACGACAATTGTATCAATTAAACACTTACTGAAATTTAATCTATAATTACAAATCGTGATGTTTAACAACATGCAAACAAAAAATTAACAAGGTCCGAACTATCTGTATCCTATTTACGTATTTCGTGAAGACTGACCTCGCATGACTTATTATATTAATTATCGTTCGTTCAATTTTACAAGTGCTTAATAATATTTTGAAAAGTAGGAAAAAAGCTTCAGGTGTTGATTATTAAAATGTTGTTTCTTTTTTGGCTAACAATTCCCTTTTTTAAATCAAATATCAAATAAAAGCAGTTTCAAAATGTTCCTGAAATTTATTAAATCAATATAAGAGCTTTTCTTTTAACAATTTTAGCCTTAAACTAATGTAGATATGGCATTAGAAATACCATATTCACAGTAACTAATTCACATACTGTATTTAGTAGAAATGGAATAAATGTAATGGTATATTTCTCGATTTGTTCACTGTCTTATTGATTTCAAAATTAGGTTTTCAATAAGAAAGAAAATTGTTGTTGTTTACAAAAAATTTCGAAAACAATATCTTTATGGCACTTAAACTCTCATAAAATTGTTAAGGGTTATCAATGGGGCACTGAAGGGAATGTACGCAACATTGCTATTCTTGCGCTCATACTTTATGAGATTGTCGATGATGACGATTTTCTTACTGCCTATGTGAAATATATCAAAATAAACCAATAGAGTATGGTAGTTGTAAAGAATACAATGTTGATTGTTTAGGCATCCTATGTAGCCAAGGTCGAAGGCAACTGCCTCGCTAAAAATCAGATCGAATTTATATTTTAAATCCCGTTTTATAGAAACACAAAGAAAAGGATAAGAAATAATTTATTGTGAACAAATATAAAAATATGTTTCGTACTTGGTTGTACAGACTTGATTATTCAAACGGTCTTAGCAAACATCAGGTTTAGGTGTCGCCAGAATGCACAATTTAACACCGTTTTTTTTAAAATTTTTTCCTGGGAAATTAGCACCCGAACCCGAACCCCCTAGATTTTGCTCTTCTATTTTTTGCCACGTTAATAATTTTTTCCTCTACGAACCTGAAAGCCTTCGAATCTAGATAGCTTCTCTCCATGTCGACTACCGACCTAGATTACGAATCCCGCTCGGGTATATCATAATCGTAAGTTCGCTTACCAAAGGTTTGTGGTTTTCTCCGGATATTCTTGTTTCTTCCACCTTCCAGAACTGACCATCTAGATATAAGTGAAAGAATCTTGACCAGGGAACTAAACACAATTACTCCTCCACTTCTAAGATTCTTACTAAAAGGCTGAAGTAAATGGTTGACGGGCACACCCAGATGCTAATTGCTTGTGGCTCGGCCCTTATTTTCGCCTTACCTCTGTTTCACAAGCTTATTCAAACAATACTCTTTAGCTGAGTTTCTTGGAGTGTAATATATCTTTGTGGTCTACCAATCCATCATTTTGCAATAATAATAATAATAATAATAATAATAATAATAATAATAATGATGATGATGATGATGATAATGAAAATTATAAAAATGATAAATAGATAATTATAAAAATAGATGAAAAAAAAACTTTATGTTTTTATGTGCATGTAGGTGTTGTTTATGCATCATTTGTAAAATGGACAATTTCAAATTTGTTTATAGATATTTGTAGTTGGATAAAGTTTCTCTATCGTTTTTTACTATCTACTTGTATCATTTCGTGTCCCTGGATGCGTTGACTGTTTCCGAGTACATTTTTCGTTGACATATTTATTTATTATAAAACTTCAAATGTTAACGTTGATACAATTCTAATTACCCTGCCCCTTTATCTTAACGGCACCGTACCACCCTCCTAGAGCAAATATCAGATATAGGATTCGGAAAGCATTTTAAGTCTAGATAAAATAAAAAGTTCAAAGAAAAATATTTTTACACTACCGGTTTGTTACAGTCTCCGTTCGTTTCTGATGTAGTTACATTTTATGATTTTATGATATCGTTTAAAAAACTGTATTTTATACAACCCCATTATAACAACAGGTACCCGTAATGCTACAGTTAAATATAATATACATTAAATGTCAGTTAGTCCATTTAATGATTTTTTATGTAAATCAAATGCATAAACACTCAATCATACTTACGTTTCAAAGTCAATTTAGATTTCCAAAT
>CM056604.1:25900074-25937235 GCA_029721355.1 Tegillarca granosa
TACATAAACGAATAATAAAATTCTAGTAAAAAAGGTAAACAAAAAATCATATAAACAAATCACAATTCAGTTACAATAAGATGTACTTTGAATTAAGTAAGCTTTTGAATACGATAAGTGAGTATTACCCTGCCATCTCTATCAAGTTGTAAGCAAGGCGTATCATTGATTCTCCAGCGTCATACATGTACTATTCATATGAGATGGAAAATTTAAAAAAAGAATGTGGCTACAGAGACATCTGGTGGCTAGAATGATATATTAAATAAAGTTATTCCTTCTTTTTTTTTTATTATTATTTTCTTTTTTTTAAAGTCTTTGTCAAGACCATCACTGACATTTTTATCATATTGATGTTTACTAGTACCTAACAAGATTTAATTCACTGCAATTACGATTTGAAGTACATGTATCTTAAATCTTATTTTTGTGAAACTCTTGTTTTAAAAGGCGTAATGATACAAATTAACAGTGTGAAATAGTTACAAAGTCACGACAATTGTATCAAAACACTTACTGAAATTTAATCTATATTACAAATCGTGATGTTTAACAACATGCAAACAAAAAATTAACAAGGTCCGAACTATCTGTATCCTATTTACGTATTCGTGAAGACTGACCTCGCATGACTTATTATATTATTATCGTTCGTTCAATTTTACAAGTGCTTATAATATTTTGAAAAGTAGGAAAAAAGATTCAGGTGTTGATTATTAAAATGTGTTTTCTTTTTTGGCTAACAATTCCCTTTTTTAAATCAAATATCAAATAAAAGCAGTTTCAAAATGTTCCTGAAATTTATTAAATCAATATAAGAGCTTTTCTTTTAACAATTTTAGCCTTAAACTAATGTAGATATGGCATTGGAAACACCATATTCACAGTAACTAATTTCACATACTGTATTTGGTAGAAATGGAATAAGAGTACTTGTATATTTCTCGATTTGTTCACTGTCTTATTGATTTCAAAATTAGGTTTCAATAAGAAAAAAAAATTGTTGTTGTTTACAAAAAATTTAAAACCAATATTTTTATGGCACTTAAACTCTCATAAATTGTTAAGGGTTATCAATGGGGCACTTAAGGGAATGTACGCAACATTGCTATTCTTGCGCTCATACTTATGAGATTGTCGATGATGACGATTTCTTACTGCCTATGTGAAATATATCAAAATAAACCAATAGAGTATGGTAGTTGAAAGAATACAATGTTGATTGTTTAGGCATCATATGTAGCCAAGGTCGAAGGCAACTGCCTCGCTAAAAATCAGATCGAATTTATATTTTAAATCCCGTTTTATAGAAACACAAAGAAAAGGATAAGAAATAATTATTGTGAACAAATATAAAAATATGTTTCGTACTTGGTTGTACAGACTTGATTATTCAAACGGTCTTAGCAAACATCAGGTTTAGGTGTCGCCAGAATGCACAATTTAACACCGTTTTTTTTAAAATTTTTTTCCTGGGAAATTAGCACCCGAACCCGAACCCCCTAGATTTTGCGCTTCTATTTTTTGCCACGTTAATAATTTTTTCCTCTACGAACCTGAAAGCCTTCGATCTAGATAGCTTCTCTCCATGTCGACTACCGCCTAGTTACGAATCCCGCTCGGGTATATCATAATCGTTAGTTCGCTTACCAAAGGTTTGTGGTTTTCTCCGATATTCTTGTTTCTTCCACCTTCCAGAACTTACCGTCTAGATATAAGTGAAAGAATCTTGACCAGGGAATTAAACACAATTACTCCTCCACCTTCTAAGATTCTTACTAAAAGGCTGAAGAAATGGTTGACGGGCACACCCAGATGCTAATTGCTGGTGGCTCGGCCCTTATTTTCGCCTTACCTCTGTTCCACAAGCTTATTCAAAACAATACTCTTTAGCTGTGTTTCTTGGAGTGTAATATATCTTTGTGGTCTACCAATCCATCATTTTGCAATAATAATAATAATAATAATATGATGATGATGATGATAATAATATATGACAATTATAAAAATGATAAAATAGATATTATAAAAATAAATGGAAAAAAACTTTATGTTTTTATGTGCATGTAGGTGTTGTTTATGCATCATTTGTAAAATGGGACAATTTCAAATTTGTTTATAGGTATTGTAGTTGGATAAGTTCTCTATCGTTTTTTAGCTATCTACTTGTATCATTTCGTGTCCCTGGATGCGTTGACTGTTTCCGAGTACATTTTTCGTTAACATATTTATTTATTATAAAACTTCAAATGTTGATACAATTCTAATTACCCTCCCCTTTATCTTAACGGCACCGTACCACCCTCCAAGAGCAAATATCAGATATAGGATTCGGAACGCAATTTTAAGTCTAGATAAAATAAAAAGTTCAAAGAAAAATATTTTTACACTACCGGTTTGTTACAGTCTCCGTTCGTTTCTGATGTAGTTACATTTTATGATTTTATGATATCGTTTAAAAACTGTATTTTATACAACCCCATTATAACAACAGGTACCCGTAACGCTACAGTTACATATAATATACATTAAATGTCAGTTAGTCCATTTAATGATTTTTTATGTAAATCCAATGCATAAACACTCAATCATACTTACGTTTCAAAGTCAATTTAGATTTCCAAATCGTTCCTAATGGAAGAAACGTAAACTTTCAAGTTACCCTAGAAAACTTTTTGTTTGAAAAAAAAAAAAACAAACATGTAAAATGTCAATTTTAAGAATTCAAAAGAAAAAACCTTTTTTGTCAATATTTATTTATCAGATTCTTAAACGAAATTCTTCATTTCTGTGCTAATATGTTGTGTTGCGGATAATGAACCGTAACTGATTGACTTGCACTGATCAGAAAAGAAACATCATCATATGAATATGTTGTTTAGTGCAAAACTAATATACTGATGATTTTAATCCATATATACTATAATGTTAGCGTACAACTTCTTCTTGAAAAAGGTTTCGTTTTGCCATCTTTTTTTTATAGAGGTGTCCAAAATGCTTAAAATATTAATCCTTTTCTGTTTAAATCCTTTAAGTTCCTTTTGAATACTTCCTCATTTTTTCTAGGTAAGGAGAGTCTAGTTAGTTCCTCAGGGGTTACACTAAAGTAATCAAAATGGCCGACTACCTTGTTAATGGACACATCTAATGTAATCTATTTAGTATACCATTGTTACCTATGGTTACGGATCAATCATTCTTCAGAACTTTTTTCTATTTACTTCTACAAACCCATAAATTAAACAATTCGAGAAATAATTTAGGGCCCTATTGGAAAGCGTTATTCACCTTTCTATAAAGTTTTTTGTCGTTAGCTAATTTAGAAATTTGTGTTATTACATGTATATTTCTAAATTAATGTTTGTAGTTTAACCCTATCTATGTCCGAACATGTGGTTTACCTTGTTGGCGAGACAATGCTAAGTGTAATTAGGTGAAATCTTTATATACCAATGTTATTTCATAACATACATGTGCCCTTTTCACGGGTGTTTTAATGCTGTATTACAGACAAAATGTCCAAGAAAGAAATCTGACTACGTGAAATATTTAGGGAATTTTCCTGATAAGATGGGTTTATTTTGACGATGCTTGATTCTGACATAAATAATATAGTGTTTGCTATCAACAAATTAAAAACTTTCTGGAACAAAAAAACTTTACTTATGAAATTATATCAACCCGTTTTGTATTTCTGCCTGTCTGTATACATCGGGCGTTACCGCATTATATTCTACCATATATATATATATATATATATATATATATATATATATATATATATATATATATATATATATATATATATATATATATATATATATATTAGTTACGGTTTTTAGTTTAGAGTATAAAATGTTGAAATCTCTAGACTATTATGTAATAAAACACCACGTGTCAAACATCAAAGATTTAGTACACAATGGAATAAAGGCAAGTTTCACCTTACTTAAATTACAGTTAACGGTTTTATAATTTTAATACCCCTGTTTTGAAAACTGTGATTAAGTCTATAAATTCAAAATCAACAGTAGTCGAAATGAAAATTGAAAAACCAGTATTTAACACTTAAATATTTCATTAGAATATTGAAATTTATGCATTTAGCGTAGCGTCAAAAAAAAAAAAAAAAAAAAAAAAAAAAAAAAAAAAAAAAAAAAAAAAAAAAACATCTTGAATCATTCAAGTCCAGGTATTTATAAACCTTTCAATGTAAGTAGCGTCTTTTTTCTTCTTGAGTGACGGATAACGCAGGGGAATCAGATTTACTGGTTTTTATTCAATGTTTCAATTGTTTTCTAAAAGAAAAGTCCACGTGTGCTGTATTGTTTTAATCTAAAATAAACCAAAAGCAAAAATACTTTTAATATTCCATTATGACGGCCAACATACCAACATACATGAATACATTCCAGATTGTAATTTTGTAATTTCTGTTGCACTACTCAGTAAAATAATGCTTGTTCAATACTTATACCATGATGGAAACTGGTTTTGAAAAACATCATACAAACATTATTATAACACATTATCTAGTATTGGTTCATAATTATTTGTCCACATGTTTTTTCCTAAATCTATCTTTTATTCAAAACATTCCTTATAAAACAACAGTAAGATTAAAATAAAAAACATTGACCTAACCAAATTATATTTTTAAAATTTTCTCTGAATTCTTCTGCACATAGAATAGACTTTGGAAAAAGCTGAAATTTAATTATTTCAATGATCTAATTGTACCTCATCCAAGATAACATAAGGGTATTTAAGGTTAAAAAAAGGTCAAATGAATTAATATGCAAATCACATTTTACTACATGGTGTTGAATTTAAAAAATACGAAAAGGATTTCATGTCTAAAGACGCAATAGATATAGCTAAAAAAGTTTTGATTTATTTTTAATTGGAAAAATGTAAGAAGGAGCTATACGTTAATTTTTTTTGTGTTCATTGATGTCCGGATGTTGAAAGGGGTGATTATCGTGAATATTAAAATCACGACATTATATCCTATATTGTAAACTAGGAAGGTGCATAAGGGATAGTTTGGACATAATGTATTTGTTATCTTGTTGAAAACATTAAAAATTGTTATATGTACAGAATTAAGAAACTGGTTTAATAAATAAATCTGGTTATTTTTCCCCATCAGGTCTGTAAATTTTACATAGTTTTTTGACACTCTTGAATGATTTTGTTTGTATATGCAAATGGAGTTTTGTTCTTCAAATATGTATATGTATATTACAAACAACTATCGACTGATAGAAGTCAGCAAGTGTTTCAATATGTGCTTGATATGTTTAATTGTTTTAAATAATGATCTTATTACTACTACTATTAATAATAATAATAATAATAATAATGATAACAACAACAACATCAAAAACAACAACAACAACAACAACAACAACAACAATAATAATAATAATAATAATAATAATAATAATAATAATAATAATAATAATAACAATTTCGGTAGACGTATACATTGTTTATTTGATTAATTTGTGTGTTTATCATACAATAATTTTCTTTTTCTTATGTCTCTTTCAGTTTGTTTAAAGTTGAAAATTGTAATTGTTCTCTGTGGTGACTCAAGTGGCTAACTTTTTCATTAAAAAACAAGTGTCTTCAACGTAAATTGCGACATAACATGACCTCGATTAGTCTCATCTTAAAGATTTATAGGAGCGAGTTTTAACTGAAATCTCAAGAGTGGGAAGGAGGTAAAAATCGTCACGGATTGCTTTTCAAGTCCTGAGTTTGAATATGTAACACAATACCTGTTAAAGTTTGAGATATCATTTGCACATTTCGGAATATCATTCCTCATCAGTGACACCAAGGGCCGAAAAAAGTTTGATAAATAAAACATAAGCAATACAGTTGAAAGTTGATAAATCTAAAGTTCCAAAATTATATAAATCCATAAACTTAATAACAGTATCTCTAAGCCATTTCTATTTTTTCAATCAACATATGCATATCATTTTATGTAACTGCTAATATATACAAATTTAAAGGAGTTCATTTTTGATTTTTTAAATTCAAATCTAGGGGGGGGGGGGGGGGGCAAATAGAAGAATAAACAGTACATTACTAAATTGGAAAAAAAAAATCTCTAATTTCATTTATCAAAAGTTTTATTCCTATGAAAGATACCATGTTTTTAAAGATTAAAAGTGTTCACGTTTTCAATTTGAATACAATGTATTAAAAGCCACTGGTAGCCTGTCATTTTATCCATAGAGATATATCTACCCAATAAACTTCACTACATTTCAAGATAAGTACATGTATTGTGTTTTATGCAAGATGTTAAGATGATTTTCAAAGATAATCTTATTTATTTATTATCTTTTTTTCCTTTTTGAATGTCGTTAACCTTACAACATTAACAGGTCACAGCAGTTAACTCATCCAGGCATTTAATATCAGCTCAGTTTTCATTAAACTGATGTACATAACGTGACACTTTTTATCATATATTTTGTTATAAATATTTTATTTCAAAAAATGTATATAGATTTGAAAAGTGACCCCATGATTTTGTTCCAATTAAAAATTAATTTAACAACGTAAAATAATATTTTGAAAATTGAAAATTAAAATGACACAAAAGTGGAAAAAGTACAATGATTATATACAAGAACTAATCTACTTCTAGCCCGAAGAGATATCTGTGACAGAGAGTGCAGATAAATAAACGTCTCATAATTATATCATCTACATCTTCTATCAATGTCTTGTCAATATCACCATCTTGGTTGAATTGTAAACCTTGTTTAAAACATTAAATTTCACAACTCGCATTTTTTTCTTTTTTACACTAGAATAGTTCTGGCTTTTTAAAAATATTTTTAACAATAAAAGTTTTATTGTAATAGTTTATATAGCAACTTGGATACATTTATTATCAATTTAAATTTGTCCATGAAAGTTATTTCAAAAATCGAATATCAACTAGAGTTTCAGATTCAGTTCAAATTTAATTGAAACGACAAAGACTTTATTTCGCTAAAAAATAATAATAAAAATAAATAAATAAATAATAAAAAATGTAAGCGTTACACTTATTATTTTATGTTTGGTGACATTTTTTACATCTAAATGAAGTTTTAAACATACTTTTTAAAAAATTATTATTATTATTATTATTATTATCAATATTATTATTGTTGTTACTTTTATTATTTTTATTATTATTTTGATAGAGCAAGAAATTCTGCAAACATTCATAAAAAAAGACAAAATAGTTAAAACCTTTTCTATCGTTCATTGGTCCGCGTATCGGCGTTCCTTACCCTTGGCTTGGATACCCAGCACACGGTTATTGGCGGGTTTTCAACTCGATAGAACTAGAACTGCATACATATATAGCATTTGCAGTCTCAGGTTTCAGGTCTGGTCTAGGATTTACACCTTTGTCTCGGTACTGCAGAGAGTGTCGTACCCAAACATGGGCCAGTTATTTCAATTATTCTTTTAATCTTTTATTTTAGTTTTATTCCAAACAGTAATTTATTCACAAGAAAAAAGAAAAATAAAGTTACAATGTTACTATAGCTTACACATGTAATGTGAAATGGATTCGAGTATAAGACCTAGGTCGTACATGAACTTGTCTACTTTATTTTTAAAGGAGAACAACCGTACCAATGTTCCCCTTGTCAAGAAAAACTATTCGTCAAACACAGTTTGATAGTTTGCTAGATTTTGTTGACGATCGAGAAAGTACGGCGACACAGAGATGACAAGAAAAAAAATTATTTTGCATGCAAGACAAAAGCTACCAAGTGCTCACGTGAAAGGTATTGCCTCCTCACACAAAAGATATTGCATCCACCCAAAAACTATTGTGTCCTCAGGTGAAAGAATTTCGTGTGCTCACCTAAAAGTAATCGCGTACGCACGAGAAAAAAATTTCACGTGAGTACGCGGTAACATTCGCGTGAGTACCAGAAAAGTTTTGCGTGAGAAAGCATTTTTCATTTTTTTTTTTTCAAATTTCGTGTCAGCTCTTTGACGCTGTAAAAAGAGAGAATTTGGTTGAAAGAAAAAATGTAAACAATCGTAAATGATCATCGACATGACTTTGGCATAACAGAAATTGGCATATTAAAGGTTGAGTACATTAAAATGGCCGCATTTTGATTTTGATGTAAATAGCGTTATGTTTTAAGTAAGAACGGGTCGAATATAAAATCTCACGCTTTAAAGTATCTAGACCAGAAGACACCAGATCCATATCTTGTGTTCCTTCGGACTTAGAAAGGATATACCCGAGGGTCCACATATCCCCATCTTATCCCTGAATGGAGTTGGAAACGTTAGTTATCAATCGATACTTATTTTCCGCAAATATACCGCTAAGGGGCCACACAGCGCTTATATACTAGTATATAATGTATGTGTGAGTGTCCTAGTCGTTTCATACTTATATTTGCACCATAACGCACATTATCGGAATCGGTCTGTTACCTCCTATATTTCCCTAATAAATTGTTACAACTTATTACAACGTGTTTACTAGCAACTAAAAGCTACATTAAGATTTTTTAAAACTTGTAATTTTTGTTTAATATGACATAGATCTACAACATCGATATATAAATTACCAGAATTACGCATTCTTCACACCACAACAATTATTGTAACGGTATGGTGATTTTTTTTTAAACTTGATACTTAATCATAAAGCATGTTTTCGTTAGAATGTTGAACCTTTTTTCCCACGAAATTTTTATAGAAATTCGAGAATATTATTGTGCAATTATTGTCTTAAATTGCCTGTGTGAAAACTAACTTTTTAAGAGAAATCATTAAATACTGTTTAAAATCAGTTATATAGTTAGGGTTTACTTGGACACTCAGGGTTAATGATAGAGTATAAAAGTGTCTGAAATGTAGGTATCTTCATAGAAATGACATACCATTAATCAATGGTAGATATTTTGACTATAGAAGTAAAAATTATAATGAAGCAGTTAATGATTTAAAAGTCAATGATCTGTGAATAAAATTATATGTGCTATCAAAATAGAATAAAACTTCCAATATCTAAAGACATAGTCTGGATGTTCATAAACTTATCAAACGTTTCATAGACGCGGTGAAGTCATTGACAGAAAGATGCGATGATATGGTATACTTAATGTGTTGTAAGGATGTCAAATATATACTTTGAAGTGATTTTTAAATGCACACGACTTTCCAGGAATATCAAAGACAAATAAAGATTAAATTAATATAAATAAAAATAAAATAAATAAATAAATAAATAAAAATTAAATGAGTTAATGAATGAAAGAATCCATAGCCCAAATTCATGTTTGTCTCACATCCATAAAAAAAAGAACCCACGAATCAGAATATTTTGATTTAACTTTTATATTGGTCTTTGCAAAATTGTTTTTACAATTTTCAATTTTTCATTCCCTTTAACGCAACTATGTTAAATTGATTAATTCAGTTGCAGTCCTAGGGGTGTATTTATCTTGTAGTTAAGAATTTACCAGATGGTGATTCTAAAAGCACGTTCTGCAAAGCTGTTTCTCAGAACCACTACTTTCTACTTCATAGTTCATCGCTAATTAATGTTGATAGCCGCGTCATTGGTTCCAAAATAAGTACAAAAGTATGATTACGCATATTTACATTCGTTGTGCCGTAGTCATGTCCAATTTAAACTTACATCTGTCTCGTTTTTAAGGTCAGTTTTACCATACAAATAATGTTTTTCATATTTTAAAAAACCTCCAACTTGCTTGTAGTGTTAGTTTATGTTGATTCATATGGAGATAACTTGTAATCTTATTCTAACGGAAGATCATTCTATTGTCCCGTTTCTGACGTTTTAACATCTTGGGAAGGTCTGTGGACAGTTTTATATTAAAGCGTTAAAAAGATAAACTTATCCAACCTCAAGATTTTAATTACAGATATACAGAAAAAGGGAAATTGCGATAAAATTTTTACATATATATGACGCTATTTTGCAATTTAATTTTCTCTTATCAACAACAACTTTTAACAATGAAAATTCAAAAATCAGCATTTGTGTTATGACAGTTATTTCATTACGTTTAAATAGCCTTTTGTTTGGATTTTAAAATATACATGGGTCGAACAAAAATGAAAACCTCGGAATATATTATGTTAATTATGAAATTGTACACGATATATAAATATAAAGATTATCGCAAAAAATCACCATAAAATTGAATATATGGATTTTGATGGTGAATTGATAAAATTTAGTAATATACAGTTGAACTTTTAGTATCAATCTTGTTATCTTTAAATAATTCGTCACAATTGCACCGTCGATGTTAACGCTTTTTACAACACTTAAAAAAAATCATTTGAAAGTAAAATGACAAAATTAACACCCGACATTTTTTAAAAAGCAATTCAAAAGAAGAAGAAAAAGAAAAAAGACACTGCTGGATTGCCTGGCATTCTGCATTAGGAGGACAGAGTATTGACTGGATCAACTAGTGCAAGGATAATGTGACTAGGGGAGTGGTATGCTTGTTTGAAACATACTGACTCGGTGCGCTAGCACCTAACAAAGAGTCACCCTGAATGGCCGCTATAATAAAGCAGATCATATGGCACTCTTGCACATTACTTGTTTTAAGATTAATCCTAAGAGTTTAATATCTTTGCTCTTTTCGCTTATAGCTGAAAAATGCTGATGCTATGTAAAACAACATTACAACCAACCATCCACCCATTTTACAAAGCGATTATTAAAAAAAAAAAAAAAAAGAAAACTATACCTCTGCGTGACACAAATGTTGTTGAATGCTTATATCCTCTAAATACTTTTAATGCGCAACATGGTGTAATGTACTATATATATATGTATATAATTTGTGCTATGCAATCTGTTGAAAAAAGTGTCTGCAATTATTTACTAGAATTGCAAGCACTCCAGGGTTGTACAGATCTAGGAAATTTGCACTCTAGTGGAAATGCTACAAATGCTACGTCGGATTTGACCAGAAATCATGTCCCACTTCCTTCAGTGCTAGACTGAACACTTCTGGCTGCATAGATATATCCCACACAAACATGTTCTACTGACTGTGCCAACCAATTATGTACATCAGCCAGTAAGATTAACTTTCTCATAATGGCGAAAAGGATTTCAGACTGGCGACATGTACATTGTTGCAGGAGATGGGTTGGAGAAACCGAAAAAGATTCCAGGGCTAGCCCTGATATTCCCCTTATAATATAAAAGTAGCACATGATGTTAGTACTAAGAACAATATTTATATTACCGTTTTTTATATTTTTCCTGTTTTTTACACTTTTTTCATCTAGGGGCTTCGGTGGCCGAGTGGTCTAAAAGAAGCGCTTACAGATTATAGTGCACCTGGAGCTCGGGGCATAGGTTTGAATCCTATTTGGTCTGATCCTAGGGAGAAAGCTTATCGCTGTGGCTTGGTATTCGGATACGCTGGTTTCCCTTTCCATCCAAGAACTGTTCGCCTCGATATAAGCAACTGAATTTTGAGTGGTGCGTAAAACATTATTACTCTTTCTTCACTCTGTTTTTCTTATTTATTCATAATTTGTTGTACTTTTTGCAAAGAAAAAATATATAACGTCTGTTTCGATATTTATATGATCTTTCTAATAATTTAACAGTTGAGTAACTGAAATGTACACAGATAATTTATAATATGATTTCTGTTATAGGTTTACAATTTAAAACGAAATTAAAACGTCTATCTAAAATTGTATTACCAAGTATTTGACATAGAATATACAAGAAAGTGTTATTTGAAAAAAATTGTAATTGGTTTCATATAAACTCCCCGTTAATTCTTTGTTAATTTATTTATTTATCTAAAATTATAATAAATAGTTGCCGACAAAATAATATTTACGCAGTTACCCTGGCAGTATTTTTTTTTTAATTGTAATTGAAATTCATGAGATAGACGATTTATGATGTAACGGGCAAACTGTGAAGAATAACAGTAGTTGAAATAACAAACTTTACAAAGTAATTTTCATGGTGAATAATTTTGAATCGATTTGTGTTCAATTCCCATGCCATCTTTTTGATAACGGCAGTTTCTGCACTTTGCTGTGAATAGTTTAAAAAAACTGCAATTGACATAAAGTTAGTTAAATGTTTAAATTTGAGCTCGTATTTCGGTAACACGATCTGTAATTTCCTGTTGATCATGTCAATAACACAAGTTTATTTTTTATTAGAAGGATGATGAATGTTGCTCATAACACAGGTGTGTTTTTTTTTAAAAAAGATAGCATGTTTTTTTTTTTAACTTATTAAATTTTATTTCATTTACATTTTGTGAATACACTTCCTGTAATTTGATTGGGTAGATTTATGATCCTTTTAGACATTTATAAATAAAATAACATAAAAAATAAATGCAAAAATGGAAAAAGTTTAATATAGAAAAAATAAAATGCAAAATAAAAAAAAGCTATTTATAGCATATACTTTAACAAAAACACACTGGGCCAAATCAAATCACAATCCAAAAGCCAGGTAAAAACTTTAAAAAAACAAAAAAAAAACAAAAAACAAAAAAAACCAAACAAACAAAACTGGCCAATATAGTTACACACGATGCCTTCAACGAGGGAAGTGAGAACGGGTGCTCTGGAAAGGTAAGCGCCTGTCTTGCTAGCTACACTCCCCCACGCGAGATTTCGAATTTGAAAAATGAGCAGAACATGGGGCTATAGGAAGTCAAATATATTTAGGATAAGTTAAGATATACAGCCACCTCACCAACATCGTCTTGACGACCACAAAACATTTTTTAACTTTTTAACATGAACAAATCGAGACCCTGATTATAAAATTTGACATGGAAAACGGGAGATGAATATACTGACAAACTGATTTCCGGTGGTTTAGATAGTTTAAAGAAACGAGATTTATCAGAGATTGGTATATAATTTGAATTACATGGATAATTTCATTATCCATGATATCAGCTTTTATTGATATAAGAAATAAATGGTTAACGTTTTAATACAAAAAAGAAAAAAAATCAAGGAAATCCACTTTACATATAATAATAATAATAATAATAATAATAATAATAATAATAATAATAATAATAATAATAATAATACTAATACTAATAATAATATGCTAAAACATCGTAAGACAGAAATATTCTTGACAACATTCAACGCAAAGAAAACACGACAAGATTCAGAATGAAAATTTAAGATTCATCGATTGTTGACTTCCGGATATGTTTTTGAAACTCGCTTACCGCAAAATTATGAGTATGAGAAACTTGTATAAGTATGAGAAAAATTCCATACATAATCGTTTCTTTTTTACATATATTTTCCATACATACGGGAATTGAAAACACTCCAGTTCATTTCAAATTTGAAATATGATTGGAAAAAATTGAAACATTGTTTTACTTTTTGCTATGTATGGCTATGGAAGCCATCGATTCCGAGTTGTAAATGCCAAATGACGCTGGTCGTAATTACGACTTTAAATCTGTAGGTGGCACGTGGCGGCTTTCGTAAATAACAAACCTGACTCTCAAAACAGATAAAATCGTCTGTAATTTACCTATAATTTGATGCGAGGGTATGCAAATACCAACAATCTTTTTTTTTTGTAAAAAAAAACAAAAACTTTTTAGTGACTACATACATTATTTTTAGCGCGTGTGATAACGGTATCTCATTTCTTATTCCTTAATTTATTGACTTTTATTCAGTTTATTTGTACCTTTAACTATAGACATGCTAATTTATGTAAATAGAATCTATTTTTGTTTGAAAATTTTGGATACGCATGTAATCAATTTCCGGCTTCTTAACAGTTGAGATGATACCGATAACCTACACAGGTGTGTCAATCAAAAGACGAACTTTGCCTCTGTGACACGTGCAATTCTTGTCATTCAGCTATCCTTTATCAGATACAAAGTTAAATTCTTCCGTTTTTAATTTGATTATCACTATTATTATAAAACTTTTTAATGATATAACAGTCAGGCGTTTCAAACCTGAGGGTTGTAGTTCATCTAAGATGCATTTTTTTTTTCAAAATTCAGGGACCTGTCTATTATCAGCTTAATTTTGTTAGATGCGATAACAAACTGGTCAATATTTAGCTACTACCTTGTCTTGCAACAATGGACCCATACTGATGCATACTTAGCAACGTCTATTTTGAACCCAACTTTGTCATGCATGGTTAATGCATTTTTTCATATTGATTTGCATTTAAAGTATGTTAAGATGAAAAAATACCGAATAGCGTGGTGGATTTATACCTACGTCTTAAAAGAAGTATTTTAGGATAAATTTCATATGACCTACAGATTAAGACTTGACACAAGAAATCACAGTTTCCAGCGTTGCAATTTTTGAACATAGATGTGTCATTTTGCGTAACTTATCCCAAAATATAACGGAAAATCCTTTTTCATCTCCATTTTATCAACTCCATTTTATTTTGATATGCTCACCGTGTCAGTTATGATGAAGTTGTCAAAATCAGGCATAGTTCCTTTTGCTTTTATAGGCTGAACGCCCTGTAGCAAGACATGTACAGTGAAAGCGGTATCGTTAAAAGGACAAATAAAGATATATTTTACAAGTCTAAAATGACTGTCGAATACCTTTGCATAAAAGTACTGCTGCCTCAGATTTTATTTGACCTACAACTGGTTGAAAATGAACCGCCATGTAACATAGAAAAGTGCCGCGTAAATTTGGTTAATTGATTATGAGGATATATTGTTATTTGCAATTAATTGACATGCTTTTTATGATTTTATCAGATATATAAAACATACATGTAGTTTATTATATCTATGAACTGGTTTACATAATTATAAATGTTACGTGAAGTTAATATATACATTAAAATATGACACGATGCAAAAATGTATTTATTGCCGGTCAAAGGTCAATTTGTAAGTAGGCCGTAAAAATTTAATTTTAAAAGCATTTTAACTGTGCATCATATTTATGACAGAAAAAACTGTTAAGTTGAAACCCTTAGCTCATATGTATATATATATATATATATATATATATATATATATATATATATATATATATATATATATATATATATATAATTTATGTAATGTGGAAAATTTCAAGAAGGAACAAGGTCAAATTTTTTTATCACAGAATACCCATTGAAAGTCATTCCTGCATAAATTAAAGTAGAAGGTTTTGTTTAAATTTGATTTTGTTATCTATGGGTATTTAATGCATCCATCATTGCAAAATTAATATTAACTCGTATGTAGTCTTTAAAAGAATACCCTTGACTGCTGGCTTTGAAGGCTAACTTATTCTTGTTCAGCTTTTTTTTAAAACTACAAATAGTACAACTTATATATTGAATGCACAAATTGTCAGCTCTGGAATTTAATAGAAGTTAAAGTAGAAGTTAAAGTAAAACTCGTATCGGTTTTTCTTTTTTTCAGCTTCGACCCAAGTCATTTTACTCTTAATAGAAGTAAAAGTAGAACTCGCATCGGGTTTTTTTTTTTTTTTTTTTTTTTTTTTTTTTTTTTTTTTTTTTTTTTTTTTTTTTTTTTTTTTGTTGCTTCGACCAAAGTCATTTTACTTTTCTTTTAATTAGATTAAGAATCGAGCAATAATATAAAATACGCACTTTGACCCTTACGCCGTAAATTTCTTATTTAAAGAATCAAAATTTTCATTACCTCAAAAACTTCATAAAATATGAAGTTTCTAGACACTATTTGCAAAAATAAAGAAACTCGTTTTCCAGACATGTTTCTAATACAGTCTTTCACTCTTGTTTTTGTGTTGAACTTGTAGTACTTAGACTTTTAGCATTACTGACATATAAACGATGTGTATTATTACACCTCAAAGGAAGTCTTAAAACTATTGGTCAATTCCTAGTTATGTGGTACAATTGACAGCAGCGATCCACATTGTCAATCGCGGAAATTACCAGACTAATCCTACTTCTGTTCGTATATTCATCCTTTCTGGTTAAGAGGTAAACAGTAAAAGAAAACGGCTTTTTTGTTCGGTATATTAAAGTAAATATTATCCTTGTTTGATGGAAATATGGAGAAATATCAGTTTGGGAGATAATGTTCTCCCAAGAGGACAATCTTCCACATTCCTCTTAACCAAGGGACACTTTTTGTATAATACAGTTTACCGTCTTGCAATCGAAGGTTCGGTTAAGAGGGAGAGAGAGTTGGGGTGGAGTGGAAATAGAATGCGATCTGTACCTTTGATACGCTTTCTTTGAAAGTGCTCAAAACTTTTTTTATGAACGAAGCATACGAAACTTACAGGATTTAGTATTGTAATATCTTAAAGGAATTTGTGATTGATAATCCAAGCCTATTCGTACGTGACCTTTGATTACATAACATCTTTGCCATCACTTTTACATAACTATTTATAAAAGGAAACTTTAAAAAAAAAACTTGAAGCAATATTTCGTAAAATATACTCTGGTTTTTACATAGATACTGTCGTTTGTTTATCCGTCCACATTGTATTCTTAACACTTACGGATTTAAGCCAAACTTGATACAGGGATTTAGTAAAATATGTTTCTGACATATTTATATTTAAACGCTTACTCTAATGGCTGTAAATTTAGATAATGCCCGAGGACCCTGATAGCACTAGCACCTTAACCATACCACCGGACATTTAGTCCAGCGCCCGTCTACCAATTAAGAGTTTAATATTAAACTAATACAACATAAATTCTATAATTCAATCTCACATATTTACTAACCCTTAACGGCGATTGATAAATAACTTTTTCAACAACAAAGTTGATTCAAATAGTGACGACGGATGTATAACTTTATTTGTTTTTATTGTATACAACAAGATTCAGAAATTTATCTAAAATCAACGAACATCTGAATCAGGAAAAATATTAATGTTAATGTGAATATATAGGTATTGTAGGTACTGACCCTAGTTTCACAATCATTCCTTAACTAAACTTAAATTGACAAATTTGAAATCTGAATTATTTGGTTAATTGGTTAGATATTCACGAAATCAATGTGTAAATTTAAAGATCACTTCAAGCTGGTAACAACTGTATTAAGTTTTATCATGAATGTTCGTTTGCAATTCAAAAAAAGATTGCCATGATTTACTTAATTTAAATTAAGGAAAAATAATAGTTAAGGAATAATTGTGAAACCGGGTCCGGGACCATAACATATTTATATCAAAAAGCGCTAAGTAATTTTTCCACTTTTAATAAGTTTACAAAGTGTTTTCAAATAGGAAAAAATAGCGGTTGAAATAGTTATATCATGTCGTGATGTGTGGGTTAGAAGCATTATAGACTTATATTACAGGTATTTATCTTGTCTTATTGTAAAAACGACAATTATAAAATCAACTTGTAATTAAATACTGTAATTTCATCAATCAAGATTTTAATCATCAGAAACTTACTTAAAGAGGTTAAATTTGAAGTCAAACGGTTTTTAATTTTGAAATGCAATATTCATGATGAATTTAAACAATTAAATGAGCTAAGTCATTCACATGCAATGACCTACACGTAGTCATCACTGCCCTTCAAAGTATTTTGTATTTTATTCAGTATTAATTAACTTGGAAACCGTTTCTTCTTCATGGTGAATATTTTAAAAAAAATTTTGCATATACAATCATCATTCGTTTCTTCTTCAAGACAAATATTTTAAAAGAAATTTTGCAAATACAATCATTCATTTTTCTTCATGGTGAAAATTTTAAAAGACAATTTTGCAAAGACATTCATCCTTCTTTTCTTCAGGTTGAATATTTTAAAAGACAATTTTGAATAGACATTCATCATTCTTTTCTTAATGCTGAATATTTTAAAAGACAATTTTGAATAGACATTCATCATTCTTTTCTTTATGGTGAATATTTAAAGACAATTTTGCAAACACAATAATCATTCTTTTCTTCATGGTTAAAATTTTAAAAGACAATTTTGCAAACACAATCATCATTGTGAAAATTTTAAAAGACAATTTTGCAAACACAATCATCATTGTGAAAATTTTAAAAGACAATTTTGCAAACACAATCATCCTTCTTATCTTCATGGTAAATATTTCAAAAGACAATTTTGAATAGACATTCATCATTTTTTTCTTAATAGTTAATATTTTAAAAGACAGTTTTGCAAACACAATCATCATTCTTTTCTTCATTTGATTACAATATTAGCTACGGTTCTGTTTTGTCAAATATATTTCAGAACCCCGTCATATCATAGCAGTATTGTAATCATGAAGAAAATCAAGTGTTGTGCAACTTTATGTTACATTTATCTTACACTCTCTAAAGTCTAGCGTTATGTGGTCTTGTGGTCTCGTTGTCATATCTGCAGTTACATACAACTCCAATATCAACAACAACAACAACAACAACAAATAAAAAAAATAAATAAAAAGGTACAAATCTAAAATACAATAAGTATTCTTTTTTTGCTCGGTTAGATGATGAAATTTCTAAACAAAAGTAATCTTTTTAATCTGAGATTTTTCGTTGATGAGTGCTATATGTACAATTGGCCCCAGTTTAACAATCATTTATAACTAATTTTTATAAGCTTATGTCAGGTAAATTTTGACAAAGTATTACGATTAAATATTTTTGACAAAACTAAATATAGATGTTAAATATTTCAACTGATTTTAAATGACAGCCTTTAAATATTAAATATCTTAACAACAAAAAGACTTATACAGATTTTCAATTGCAAATTTAAAAGAAGAAAAATCTTAGTAAAAAAATGATTGTGTATTGTGTAATAAGTGTCTGATCGTCAAACCATGTTTTAAAAGTATACATTACATACTTTTACATCAGCTACCCCATCGAGTTCTACATTTCATTTGATTCTTTCAAACTACTACTTCCTTGTGAAGAGTTCATAGTTCATTTTGCGTAGATTGTTAACTCTGGTTCATTTTAAACGACACGTTTTTTAACAATATTAATTATGGCTTCAGTTTGGCTTTTTCTTTAGTGATAATAAAAAGATGTTTTTAAGCACAATTTTTTATTTCGACCATTGTTTCGTTTTGAAAGAAAAAATACGCTGTAATGCGTTTGTTTCTACCCTGTCGCAAAAGGACATAACGGTGAAACATTGCTGTCACGGTTATACCTCTCTCTCTCTCTCTCTCTCTCTCTCTCTCTCTCTCTCTCTCTCTCTCTCTCTCTCTAAAATGGCTGATTGGATTCTATAAAATTCTGGATGGTATTTTTACAATAAACCGATCGTTTTTATGCTTACTGTACGTGCAGAATCCACCAGGTGGTATGGGGATTGTTAAAACGAATGTTATACTCTCCAGGTATGCTTGGTATTATATATCATCTTTGCCATACATAACTGTTTCGTATAAGATAGGAAACGTAACTCCATTTTTAATTTCAAAATTTAACAAACTTTACTGTTATCTGATCTTGGATCATCATATCGTATTTATTGATATAATTTCTATTGAAAAAATACTAAAAGTCAACCAGAATAGTATTTATAAATTTCGTATACTACGAAGTGACAAAACGACAAAATACCCGTATGACAACACACATCAGCGTCAATGACAGGTAATTAAGCATCAAATAAATGATGGGCAGCTTGTTTTGTTGCTAAAATAGCAGTTCTGGTGTTTCATAACCTTAATTGAAGTCAGAAGTCAGGACAAAACTGACATGGATACGTCGTTACGTGAATATATAAATTATGTAGGTACACGAAACGATAAAGGGTTCTTCGTATAGATCAATAGTGTTCATGTTATTATTAAAAAGTGATGATTTTTTAAAAATATTAATAAATAAAATGAATAAAGGTAAAATATAGTAATAAATAAATAAATAAATAAATAAATAATAAAAGATTCGGTAAAAAAATCTTCTTTGTAAAAAGAAGAATAACCAACCTGGATATAATAAAAACAAAACAATCACTTTTACAGATTCTATACTAAGTTAACATTTTATTTCCATGGTTGCGTGGTAAGATGAAGTGTTGGGGAAGTTAAGACATAGAGCGTCAGCTCCTTCATGCCGGGGAAAACTGTAATTTGGTAATTTATCTGAAAATTTTTAATTAAGTCGGGAGAGAGTTGTTGTGATCTATAAGCACTCGCGCTTTGAATCCATTAGGCCACCAAAGTCAAGTTTAGCACCTAGGGGTTCTACAACAGACAACGCCTTGTTATACAAAACAGTTTTTTAAATTTTATTTAATTTTTTTTATTTTTATTTCAAAATAGAAAATGAGAAGTATTTTTGTATGTTTATAGACATTTATAGTTTTGGAATATAATATATTGAAGAGAAAACGACGCTCAAGTAGAAAAAACTTTTGAACAATTTTGACCTTCAAAAGAAATGACAACAATCAGGAAACAACCATAAAGACTTCTGGTTTGACAGTAATAAGCAAAAAATATGCATGTATGATTTATAAAATACACTGCATTGAAAACAAGTCAATTGCATATCAAATATCAGGAGATAATATACATTCTAGTTAAATGTATGTAACTGTTAATGTCATTTTGATTAAATTCGGATGTTCAACACAACAGCTTTGACACAAAATTAAAATGAGACTATAAACAAATTTCTAAAACTGCAAATCGACACCTAATTTCCTGTTATTTGTAAATAGAAGATAGTTAGAGACAGGGATGTAAGCTGTAGAATGGTACGACCGTTATCTAATTTTACGTTTTTCTCCTTAGGTGTCATTAGCAGTAATAACGTCTATGTTAATTTAATCTAAAGGGGTTTCGTTTCAATGAACATAAACATGAATTTTTTTACAAAAATATTTTTTAAAAATAAAATTAAATAAAACGTTCATAACATCATACTGGAGCCTCTGTATAATTAAAATTCTGGAAATGTCCTTTTGATTTTGTTATGAATATATAATACAAATACCAGTTAAATTTTGATGTGCCAGATGTGCACATTTCGGAAATTCATTCCTTATCAGTGACACTAAGACCGAAAAGTTTGATAGATTAAAATCATAAGCCAAACAGTTGAAAATAATGAATCTAAAGTTCGAAAATTATATAAATCCAAATCCAGCTAATGAATGCTTTGCATGAGGGAACAAACCTTAGTTTTAAATAAATTTCAAATTTTAGACGGCTGAATTTGATGAACGAAGAAGCAGCAAATGATTATTAACTGCAATGCTTATAAAGTTTAAGATTCCGCCTTAAGGATTGGATATTCTAAGTCATGTTTGAATGCTAAGCGGTTTTGAAAAGATATAACATTACCAAGCTTTCTTTACACCGTACTATCATGTTTAAATATTCTCAGTTCATTTAAGGTATCATAACGAAGGTAATCCATGAATTGAGAGAGAGAGAGAGAGAGAGAGAGAGAGAGAGAGAGAGAGAGAGCACCTTCAAGTGCATGCATATATAGTCGCGATGTTGCAAAATCATGTTTTTTTTGGCAATAATGTTCCCGTAACTTTTAAACACTGAATTTACTAAATTATTTAGAGTCTCTTTTATAATCTAAATCTGTCTCTTCAATGTGTGCAAAGATGTTCATAGGTACAATAATTTTAATTTTAAAAGATTTAAATGTAAAACAAGAAAATAAATAAAAATAACACCTAAAGGGATAAGAAGCAAAATAACGCATTCACATTTATTATTGGCAATTTAATTAAAACGGTAAATAAACCAACACTTCAAACAATAAATAGAAATAACAGTTGATTGGATTTTTTTCTCAATATTTTTAGAAATAATGAAACTCGGTAATATTATTACTAAGCCATCACATTTACTTGACTTGTCATATCAGATCACAGGTGTGGTCGAAGAGTGTATCAATTTACACATTTAGGTGCTAGCCTTCTACATCCCGGGTATAAATCGGAATACTGACAGCTGTATGTGAACAACGTTTCACATTTAATCGTTGATGTAGTCGTAATATGGGTGTCCGGGTTACTTCATCAAACTCTAACAGAACACTAGTTGTTATAAGTCATAAATACCTCAATATAATCCGAGACGATTAGTACCACCCACCCGCATCTATTAACTGATATTTTATTGCTTTTTCTATTCATTTTAAAATTTTGTGTTTATTTTTGTAAAGAAAGGAATAAGGTTTTTAAGAAACAGAAATCGAAACGTACACAAGATTGTGCAAAAACTGACGCACGTCTCCTTTATATTTTATTTACTTGATGCGTTTTAGCGTATTTCCTTTTTTTATCTTCTTTTTTCTTCTGTAATATTCTTGACAAAATACGAGGGTTGTTCGCTATGTAATGCGTATTGTATATCTCAAACACATTCGACTCAAATTGTGAAATCAATATTACCATTCTTCAAAGTATTCCCCGCGGTTTGAAATACATTGTTTCAATCTCTGAATTCATTTCTGAAATGCTTGACGGTACGCTAATTTAGGTAGACCTCTGAGGCACTGACTGATGACAAGGGCTTGTCGGACTTGTAACGGCGACCAGATAAGAACTTTTAAGTTTTTGAAATGGAGAAGTCGCATGGTGCTAGATCTGGAGAGTATGGTGGATGTGGCAAGACGGTAATCTTCTCCGACTTAAAAAATTGCTTCACAAGCTCAGATGTATGTGTTGTAGCATTTTCATGAAGTAGACGGACATACCTAAGAGTTTTGTGCGAACTTTTATATAAGCTATAATTTCTTCAAAACTCTCAACTTGATTCCAAACTGTTTTTACAACAGTGGTCAACAACTGGTTCTATCTAAATGGCTTTAATATAATTTTAAATCTATGTGGAGCTGTGTTTATACTGTTGGAAAGGCATTGATTAGAGCTATTCAAGCGTATCACCATCATCATCATCATCATCATCGTGCAAAGCGTTATCGCTATTTGGTACAATATACATTACATATCGGACAGCCACCGTAGGAAACAAATATTTAAAAATAATTAATACATAATTACTGTGTAAATTTTTGCAAAAAAAGAAAAAAAATTATAAACAGCATATTGATAAAATTTGTTTGTCATGTGCTACTGATGAATTTTTTCTATAACATAAAACAAGCGTATATTCAAATGGGGTTCAAGATAGCTTTAATATTATGATTATTATCTGGTATTTATGTGTAAAATGAAAACAATGCTTCAAAAGTGTAACAGAGAAGGAAAATTGCCAGATATTTAAAAATATTTTCTTCTTTTTATTGTGGTGACTGTAAGAAAAATAGTGTTTTCTAAATAAAAAATTTCTAGAAAATCAGTAACAAGTTTTTTTTTAAACAGCGCAATAATTTTCCCATTTACTAATAGATATTGAAGTGTAAAACTCCACACATGGAAGCATCTATCAATTCGAACAAAAGCTATTTTCAAAGTGGGCGTTTTTTGACCTTAAGTACATTAAAATCATAAGTAACCATGTAAAGGTGTATCACTTGTAATTAAGTTCAACTACCTTCTACTTTTTAAGTCGTATAACAGGACATGACACATTTTACCGCCCCATAGATATATGATAATCATCAGACCTACAGCTGTTCTAGAAAGGTAATATCCTTTATCCAAAATATTTTATCATTTGTGTTATATGTTAAAATAAAATGTTGAGAAATGTGTACTTGGCTATAGCAAATGTAAATATGATACAAAAATAAAAAAGAACGAATAAAAACGAGAGAAACAAACCAAAATACACCATTTCCTTTTGATAATAAAACTAAGAGTAATACTTTCATCAAAACTTGAGCACTCATGAATCGCCTTGAGTTTGAATAAGAGAAGAGTAAACGAATGGGGTTTTACGTTACTGGTACTGCGATTTTTGTACAGATTCAGACCATCGGATTCCGAATGGTAAAGTAATACAGTTCACAGAAAAAAAAAACCCATTGACATCTGCAAGCGTACTGTAGCGGATCGACAATCTTCTAACAGAAAGATACACTACTTAACCATATAAGTCTTTTGCAATAATTTTTCCTTAAAAATTTCTCTAGATATATAACGAAGATACATCTCCTTAAAAATATGAATTACGATAAAATAATGTTACAAATATGCATTATATATATATATATATATATATATATATATATATATATATATATATATATATATATATATATATATATTTGCGACGAGAAGTAATGTCTTTTAATCTCAAAAAATAATCTTAGAATAAGTTTGTGTATAAGTAAGATGTGAAAGGTTTTATGGTCTTACTTGTACTAGCGCCAACGAGGGCGACTAAAGTGCTAGCTCACGGACTTCCCTGTGCCGCAGAACCAATTTTTAGTTACATTATTCTGACACCGAGTAAACCCGTCAATACAATGTCATCATAACGCCTGTAGCCAGTAGAAGAAGCAAAAACTCAAATTTACAGTTTTATATTAAGCCTTCGCACTCGATATGGCCGCGCAATTGTAACATCTAAAGCCTCGAGGCGGTTTTAGTTGGACTTACCCTCAACGCTTTGAAAATTATTTACGTTTTTTTAAATAATTATTTTTGCTTATTTCATAATTTATAAGGTCAAAATAATTTTGAGATAGAAAAAAACCTACAAACTTTAAGGTTGTGAATTATAATATATTCGCCTCAAGGTTACCAATTACTTTAGATTCAAACGGAATATTTCTGGTTGCTAATTTTTCTTTATGAGATTTACCTCTAGCAACGAGTAGTTGATATAAATATATTTGTCTTGTTTTGCATCTCTATAAATTTTTTTTAGAAAGTTTTGTTGATTGCTTCAAGATTTGAATAACTCTAAAAATTATACCCTTATATGGCAATAAGGAATGAAAGGAAACTCTCACACTATGGGTTTCTAATACCTGCTTGAATGTGTATATATGTGTATATATTCTTTACTTTTTTATTTTTTATCAGTTAAATATTTAACGTTCTATATTCTTTTAAAGTATACCGTTCGTATGATGTATGATGTATGATTTCCTGATGTCTTCATTTAAATTTATTATAAACAGTTTAATTGCTGAATATTTAAATACGAATACCTAGAATGGAATTCATAAATAAATGGCCCATCAAAAAACTATCAGCTATTTCCAATTATATATATATATATATATATATATATATATATATATATATATATATATATATATATATATATATATATATATATATATATATATATATAAACTCTATATCAGATATATATATATATATAATTATTTTAATCAATTTCTTATCTGAACTACGGTAGTTTTTGAGTCACCGTAAGTGTTCCATGACACTAAACTTTTTGTACCATAATTAGAATAATTGGTACTGATGAGATGTTAAGTGATGACTCTTGATCAAGATAAAAATGTAATTTCACTTTATATGATCATTTAAATTGTTCAATATATATATATATATATATATATATATATATATATATATATATATATATATATATATATATATATATATATATGACGTATTAAATTCCGTTGGTCTGATATCTATATTTATGTGTCTTTTTATCGCTTATGACATTCTTTTAATTTGTTCATTTTTAACTTGAAAATCATTTGACAACAAACACAAACAATAACATAAAACTTTAATAAATGATTAAACAGCTTAACAAAATAAAAAATAATAAAAAGACAAAAGATAGACATATTTGATCACTTATAATGAATGCATAGAGAGAGAGAGAGAGAGAGAGAGAGAGAGAGAGAGAGAGAGAGAGAGAGAGAGAGAATTTGCAACTGGTTCACCTTTTAATACAGATATTATTTAATAAATAATACTTTATGTGCTCAGATGACTTTTCAAAAAGTTAGTTAAACTTGTGTAAATTCTTACTATTGGATAGCCCGAAAGTTTCTTCACATATAACATATATTACCATATTAATCATATAAAACTTTATAATAGCCTCTCACATCAAGTCATTACAAAATATCCTGAAAAAAAACAAAAATCCCAAGCGATACATTCCTTTTTTAGTTTTGGTTTCTGCTAAAACTTTATATTTTTATTTTAAAAAAACTGTTAAAAAGTTATCAAACTGTCTATCTATCTAAAAGGTATGTTTACTGTTTTAGAAGATTTGACACAAATTGATTCAAATGTTCAGACTAAGCTTTCGGTTCAGAAAATTTAGAAATCAGATTGTCAACTCTAAATGTTAGGAACTTTCGTAAACATTTTGCTAAATAAGAAAAAAAATAAGTATTTTTGTTTAGTAATTTTGGTTGACTATCTTAACTATTTACAATCACTGTTAGCTTAGTTTGGAAAAATTTAAATCTAAACAAAAAAAAAAAAAAAAAAAAAAAAAAAAAAAAAAAAAAAAAAAAAAAAAGAATGGTATTTGTAATAAGAATACATTTAACAGACAACAACCATGGTAAACAATAACAACAAAGAGTTGGTAATAATTAATGAAAGAGACAGAACGTGAAAAGGCAACATACAGTGGGTAAACTAAATACTAAATATAAAAACATAATAGATATATTTAAATAATGATTGCAGCTGATTTTACTACTAAAATAATTAAGACTTATAAAATAATGCTAAAGACCAAAACTTTTATGTTATATTATGACATACACATTATAACTTAATACAAAAAACATAAAAATATTGAAAAATAAATTGCAGGTGATTTCACTTCTGAAATTTATTAAGACATTTAAATAAAGACCAGGCCTCAGTTTCACAATCATTCACTCAACTGAGTGTACACTCAACTCAAATATTCCAATTTTTCTCTCATCAATATCTTAAAAATTTAAGTTTTATGAGACACGATTTTTTTATTCAACAAATCTACACTAAACAATTTAGATATAACAATAGATACTCAATTTTAACTGTGTAATGTCTTAAAAATTGAGATTGAAATATTCCCAAATTTGAGTTGAGTGTACACTCAATTGAGTGAATAATTGTGAAACTGAGGTCAGAACTTTGCATTTTATATTACGACATGCACATTATAAATTAATAAGAAAAATATAAAGTTAATATAAAAAAACAGAGATATATTGAAATAACGATTGCAGCTGGTTTTACTAATGAAAAATTTTAGACTTGTATAATGCTAAAGACCAGTACTTTTTTATATATTTTATGACATGTACATCATAACTTAAGATAGATTAAATTAATGATTGTACCTGATTTTAATGCTGAAAAAAGTTAGACATAAAAATAATGTTTAAGACCAGACCATTTTATGTTTCATTATGACATGCACATTATAACTTCATATAAAAACATAGATTTAAGTAATAATTGCAGTTGATTTTGCTTTTAAAATAATTAAGACATATAAATAAATACAAGACCTTTGTGTTTTATATTAAGGCATGCACAAGTTAACATAAAAATACTGAGATAAATTTAAATAACGATTGTAGCTGATTTTATTTATGAAAAGTAGACTTGTAGAAATAATGCTAAAGACCATAAATTTTTATTTAATATTATGACATGTACGTTATAATCTTTTTACAAAATCATATACTATTGAATTGTTCATGACAAGTTTCTATACACGATTCACAACAAACACAAACATATTTAATTTCCCTTTAAACCTGAATAATTGCCTCTCGCATTACAGGATTAAAATACATCCCAAATAAAACAAAAACATAAACGAAAACACACCTTTTGATATAACTAGTTTATATCATCTGAATACAAAAAGTTAATCGAACATCATATTTTTATTTACTGCATTGCAAAACCTATTGAAAAAAGCGATCATTTTCCTTATCTGATAAGTAAGTTTACCTTTTCGAAAGTTTGACAAAAAGAAAATTTGATACAATCAATTATCGAGTCAAAATATTCAGACAAAGCTGTCTGCGTAGTTAATTAAGGAATCAATTTGTCAGTTGTAAATGTTATTTTGCTGTAAGTTAAATCCCATTTTTTGTATTTCTTACGTATATAACTATAGCGTATGCGTCAAATAAAAATGCCCCTACATGCGATTTCACCAACTGTTTTATAAATTATAAAATGACACAGACCTTATTCCCTTTTGTGAAATTTAAGAAGGTAATGTTCTGATTTTCAGTTTTTAATTCCTTTCTTTTATTTTTAAGTTAAGATGAAAAATTTTAAAAAATGTCAAAATAAGAATGGAATTAAAATCAAGTTAAATTCAGAAATTAAGGACAAAAAATCAAACTTAGAATAATGTTTTGCATAGATGAGGGAACATTACCTCCCACTGATAATACTATCTTATAACATATTCTAAGTCAAATATCATATAGGGTATTATAGGGTATATTATGTCAAGTTTGTATATTTCAAGTCCTACATACAGTGAGTATGGTTCAAAATTACTTTTTGAGTGTCCATACCTACGATTTTAACCATTTCTGTTGAAATATTAATATATTTGTGTATCTAAGGATCGATGATAAAAAACAATCGTTAGATTCAATTTTGACTACATCAGATTATACTTCCTACTATGTCTGACAAATTACTACAGGTTTATTTTGTATCTTGTTATTATCAGGTGTTATCCTATTTTTAATTTTTAAAAGAACACCAGGTATCACCTCCCTGGTGGAAGTACACGTGCTTAACTTTAATAGCCATTTTTTTCAGAATTTCAGAAAATCTTCATCGGTAAGGAAAGGTTGAAAAAGGAAAGTTCTCAAGGTAGATCCGTAGCTTACCTTGCCTGGAAATATTTTATATTTATTATACCTCACGGTAAATTCTTAAACTATTATTGGTCAATTTCTTATCACGTGGCATGAAACAATTCATAGTGTTTGAATCAGCGATCAACATTGCGATGGGATATTGCAATGTTCACTGCTAGACACGGATGCCCATCACGTAAATTACCTAGTAATAATACTTAAGATTACGTAATCTATAGACCAATAACTTCTACAGTTCTTTATCAGATGCAATTTTACGCATTTGAAACGGGCTTTGTCGGAAAAATAGGTAAAATAAATCGCTATATTGTTCGATATATTAAGGTAAATAGTGCCCTTGGTTGAGGCTTCGCTTCAGTCACTATCATATTTTCAGGGTGCCTGCCCGGTCCATAAACTGAGATATAGCCCACAACTCCATGAAATGTTTGTTTAGTATTGAAATTTGGACATGTTATACATATCTTTTGACTCTAGCGCATTAAAAATATCGGGGTCATTTTCCAGCCCGCTAAAAAATATGAAGCCTAACCTGATGGCTATCTTCGCAGCATAAATGTTCAAGTTATACGAGTTGACAGCGACAGTTTTAAAGGATTAAAAACTAAGAGTCCTACAAATAAATTAACTAGAATAATATTACAGAAGACGAAAAACTAGAAATTACAAAAGTCTGCGCACAAAGATGGTGTCACCATGGTATAGATCTTTCAGAAAGTGAAGTTTTTATCATCCGGGTATAAATATCAAAATTAAAATCTAATGTCTTACAGAATTAATTTTTAAATCATGTTTCTGTTTAAACAAGAACACATGCACTTGTAAACTATAGTTTTATTTTGCACTCGATTTTGAAAAAGTGATAAAAAGATTTTATATAAAAGCAATTTGTTTTGTCAGAAATGTATTGTTTTCAGAAATATCGGTTTATCATGTCACATTGTTAGGTTAAAGGTTTTCGTATCATATCGGCTTACTTCTTAACATACAACCTTCAGTTATGACGCAGCACTTTTATAACTTTCTCCTATTTCACTTTATGATTTAATATCTTGTTCCTGTTATGTTAAACACATAAAATATAAGGTTACAATCTATAACAATAGTATTTCTAACATTAACATTATGCTAATAACTAACACAATACCAATCTGCTATAGCAATCGATAGTACTTTTTCTTATAGTCAAAAGCCAAATGAACGTCGACTTTCACTTGACGTCAATATTTTAAAGATGGGAATAATTTTTTCCTTGACATATCTATGAAAAAGTACTCGATGTTTTACCGTATATTAATATACAAATATACATGTAATGGATCTTAAATGGCAGATCCTTTATAAAAGTATCAGTATTTAATTGAATCGTTTCTAAAACATTGCAAACTGCTATTAGTTCCATTAAAGACACGTACCTCATCTAAATACGCTATGTCTGTGTTACTTTAATAGCAGCTTTAAATAAGAAATAACTTTAAAAACTGACCACTTCAGTTATACACTTGAACTTCCATCCAAAAAGTGAGGCTAGGTGTTCCGGAAGGGTAAGCATCTCCTGTCTAGCTAGCTACACCCGTCACATGCCAAATTAAATCAGAGAATGAAAGGAACACGGGGCTATGAGAAGTCAAATATATCGGGTATAAGTATACAGTGACTTCATATTTTTTAACGATTTTGTAAAGGCAACCGTAAAACCTTTTATGGGCCTTGATTAGCTCAGGCTTGCAATATCCCTGAGTCAACAATTTAATTGTAAGCAGCTTGCTTAATTTTTTTCATTTTGTTGATTATTTTCATACTATAAATGAACTCTATGGGAAATGTGCTTAGAAGAACGCGTCGCTCAATATCCATATGAACCTTTATCATCTCTGGTTTGATTGACGGTGTTCATCTAATCAGTCAAGTCGAAGTCTTCAAAATCCCCCTAAGTGCTCTCCTCCTCATCATCACTTTTGATAACACTGCATTAAATACAATAACATTATAAGGAATAAAAGTAAATGATACTTATCTAAACACCACTCAATAAACATATACCGACAAGGCAGAATCAATTAAACAATCAAAATGTATTAGATCAACAAAAAAATTGTGAATGTCGGCGGAATAATTTCTATTGATAGGTATCGTAAATTGGGTATGAATAAAACTGAATATGAGAGACTATGCATTTGGAACTTAAAGTGATATAATTTGGGAACATTGCTAATAAGCAAGCATTTAAAAAAAAAAAACACAAACAAACAAACAAACAAAAAATAAATAAATAAGAAAATAAAAAAAAAATAAAATAAAAAAAAAAACAAAAAAAACCAACTTCTCAATTACCTCTCTTATACCTATGCACTGGAAATACTATGATACTCACAAAAATTCTTAGGAAAAAACATTTAAATTAGGGAACCCACAAAGTTCATGGGATAATCTCGTATATAAGACAAATATTTTAAGCAAAGTATTGAGAAAACACGAACAGAATAACAAACAAAATAGCAAACAAGACAAAAAAATAAATAGATAATAACAAAAAAAAAAAATAAATATAATAATAATAATAATAATAATAATAATAATAACAATAACAACAACAACAACAACAACAATAATAATAATAATAATAATAATAATAATAATAATAATAATAATAATAATAATAATAATAATAATAAATATCACGTTTTGAGCTTCTTTGAATTGATATTTTTTTTATAAATAATGAGTCAGTGGTTTTAGTGCTTTTCAGGGCGTCACCATAACATTGATTTTACAGACTGCTGTTTATTTACCCCAAAAATGCTTTTTATGAAAGAAAAAAGATTTAATCAACATGTTTATTTTTTAATCGTTTTAAGACTTGAATTTGAAACAAGTTAACACCAGTCTAAATTTAAAAACAAAAAATTACGTAAACATTAACATCAAAATAGACGACTAAGCTGTCCTAAAAAAAAGTCTATATAGCCCCCGTGATGTTACCTATGGGAATATTTACCCGCACTGTTTCAATCTTGATATAAAAATTCACTGTAAATAATTGTAACGTTTTTATTTATTATAGATTTAAAACTAAGTTTCTAAAACAGATATAGGTAGTAAATATCTTTAATTATACTTTGAAGTGTACGTTCTCGTGGGAAATTGCAGTAAAATATCTAACGTAATGGTTAATGAAAACGTTAAAACTAGTATACCGTTACAGGAAAGATATTTAAATATAACATTTGGCTACAATTATTTATATTTGTGGATTATAACCCGTTGGTATAGTCGTTACTGTTAGAACTGTTAACCTGTACGGTGAATCATTAAAGAAGGAAAATTATCTTTTTTTTCTTTTTTATTTGTATATTATAATTTCTGTTTTATTTATGTTAATTATATGCCAAAACGTGCCGTTGATAAAAAAACGCTGCACTTGTTCAACCGGAAAATGTTTATGTAATTTCTTTTACAAAAAACAACTTTTAAGTGGAAATTGCCACGCATAATTGAACACATTTGATTTATTACATTTAATATAAGCACAAGTTTTGATACAGTAACCGGTTTATATATATTATACATTCCATTTTAATTCATGAACACCCGTGATCCTAATGTACAAGTGCGTGTGTACTAGAATTAAACAGAATTTACATGCAAATCAAACTTACCGCTTAAATAATCTTGAAAGGATAACGACCGCAAAACAATTTTAGCAAAAAAAAGGAGTAAAATTTACCTTGTGAAATTAATAATGTATCTATGAGCGACAAAATCAAGAACAAATGTAAAGATTATTACAAGGACACAACGGCAAACCTGATGAGTTCCGAAGTTAACGAGTCTTTTATTTATATCACAATTAGTGCTCGTACGAGCACTCTGTGACTCAAATCACGATATTGAATCTACGACATTTAGAAAATATAACAATGAAATAAAAAAAAATAATAAAAGAAACGTTTGAAATCATTGAAATAATTTTGGAACTTTCGATTCATTTATTTTCAACTGTTTGGCTTATGTTTTTTATCAACATTTTCGGCCCCTAATGTCACTGATGAGGAATGATTTTCCGAAAATTGCACATATGGAACATAAAAATTTAACTTCTTTTTGTTTTTAAATTTCACAATGTTGATTACAAATAGATATCTTTACACACATTTTAAACATAAAAAAGTTTCGGGTTTTAGGAAAAAATATCTTCGACGTTTACATGAACATTAACAAATATTAACCATATTAATCTTGATGTGCCATATGTGCACATTAAGAAAATTATTCCTCACCAAACTAATTCCAATCTGTTAATAAGCAAACAGTAATGTAAAAAAGGTGAAACCAACACTAGCAACAGCAATTAATGAATAACTAAATAAATAAATAAATAAATAAACATAGATAGATAGATAGATAGATAGATAGATAGATAGATAGATAAATAAATAATAAATAATAAATAATAAATAAATAAATAAATAAATAAATGATTTCACCAACAACAACAGATAATAATAAAAACAAACAAATAAATAAATAATTTCACTGACAACAATAAATAAATAAATAAATAAATAATAAATAAATAAATAAATAAATAACTTTCCAAATACTAGGTAAACTATATACGATTGCATATGACATGCTTTATTTCTTGTGATTCGGTCTCTTACTTCCGGAGCGAGCACTATACCAACTGAGCTACCGCAGTGGTTTATTTTTAGTAGAATACTTCGAGCTTCGTTGTTGTTTATAAATTAAAGTAAAATAACAATTTAACAGATAAATATGACACCCAAGGTGTATTCGTTCTCTGGACATAAATCACAGTTCATATTCTAACTTAAAAAGAAAACGATACACGAGAATAAATAAAACATATAAAAAGCGATGGATTCACCAGATACGGCTAAATCTAAATGGTCATCGCTCTGAAGAAACCGAAGCCATTTTAAAAATGAATCTTAAAATATTGGATACAATAGATTATGAATAAAATTTTATCATAAAACAGATTTGATGGCCATCTTAAAAAAAGTTAAATCGATAACAAGATTTATTACTTTAAGATTTGAATAGTGAGATCTCCAACGGTGACAGAATTGAATGTCCTCTCAAAATTAACGTAAATAAAACGAATAAAATTTACATGATTATTTTTACTTAGCGGTTAGATGTTATCTAATTTAGATCGCTGATCTGTGGTTTAAACATCACATAATAAAATAACTTTGTTGGGTAATGTGCGCCATTATTTTTATGATAGATGGCAGTTGATTTAAAGAAATTTTTCCGTATTTTTATAGTTTTATGGAAATATTAAAATCATAAGTGGAGATAGGAGATTCCGAATAAAACCTACCTACATGTTTATAGATGAACTGTTTAGATAAACCTTTCTCTTTAGAAAACAAAACCGAGTATATTTTTTATCAAAATAAATAAAGATATATATAGATGAATTTATAATACCTACAATAAAAAAACATAAAAATATAACTTAAATATTACTTTTGTTAAGATATAAAATGGCTCAAAGAATTTATATATGAGTGTTAACCTTCAATTAGATTTAAAATATAAAGAAGACATTTATCTTAGTGAACAGACCCTGTGATAATTTAGAATCAAACAGTAGAAAAAAAAAACAATAGCCATATTTTGAATGTTTGATTAAAAAAAATTAACTCAACGAGATTCTTACATTTGGCAGCTAATGTTACCGTTATATAAAGTTAGAGAGTATTTGTTAATTAGTTTTATTCGTCAAAAATTGTATTCGATTAATTTTCCACAGATGTCTTAGGCATATTGTAATCTTCAGTCATTTTAGTAACTATGCAATTAAGCAGGTAACAAACAACTAGGTAATAGAATGAAAGGAAGAAAACAATATATAGGCCCAGTATCACAACCCGTTCTCTCAACTGAGTGTACACTCAACTGGATTATTCTCACTTTTCTCTCATCAATATTTTTTAAAAGAATTTTAAGTTTAATGAGACAATGTTTTGTTTTGTTCTTCAAACCTGCACTAACAATTTAATGTAACATAAGATATTCAATTGTAAGAGTAATGGCTTAAAAATTGACATAAAAATATTCCTTTGAGTTTAGTTTACACTCAGGTGAGTTAATGATTGTGAGACACACTTTGAGACCGCACTCTAGATTTGTCTACCTTAAACACAGACTTTTTTTTATAAAACGTGTCACTGAAATATTTGTAAAAATAATGGATTTCCCAAACATTGCTAGATCTTAACCCACAGCGTCTGAGATATAAAATTTCCAAAGTTGTATAATACAAATAATTTACAAATATAGAGCCAGTGATAGCTAACAACATGAGTTTCAATTTAAAAAACATTTTCAGATTTTTTGTCCAGTAGTTTATTGTGTAGAAAAAGTCCGGTGAAAATATTTACATTACAATGTGAAAAAGGGTGACACAAAAATTTGTTTAGCGAAATTGAACGTTTGTTTATAAAGTTTTAAATTACACAATGATATTAGGAAAAGCTAAAAAAAAAAAAAAAAAAAAAAAAAACTTATGACACACATTGAGATAGCGGGAAAATGCAAAATTTTTATCTGTATAAAAAATTGTTGTATATAATTTCTTATGGCATAAATAATGAAGGTGGCATAAGACTAAAATATGAGAATTAAATTGAATTATAAATTACCGAAACACAACGGCATGCTGTGTCGAGTCACAAGCAATATGTTTTGAGAGTTAATTTTACATTTTATTACAACGCACTATGTGACAGCCATACGGTCATCCCCATCTCGAGATATCTTTGGGTTAAACGTTTCTTTGTCAATTTTCTACAGATTTTGTTTAGCTGAATAGCTTACTTATTTGTGTGCAGTGACACCTGTAAAAGCATCAGATCAAATTATTTGAGGATGATAGAAAAATAGAACTTGATAAAGCCAGAAATTTAAGACGAGATCTGCCAACAGCAAAGAATAATGAACGAGTTAAACTTAGTTTAATTTATAATAAAATTTATCTTTTAAACAAATATAATGCCGAGTTAGATGAGTTTCTTAACATTAAATTTAATCATTTTTTATTTCCTTTAAAGAAGTGAAATGATCAGAGCGGCAGTAAGTTTGGCATCGTGACCTCTTATTCAATTGTTGTTATTATACAGGAATTTATGCTTTTATAAGTTTCTGTATCAGTAATTTAAGTTATTATAATTTTAATGATAACTTTGAATATGGCTATTGCTAAATAAGAAAAAAAGAAATTATTTTTCTTTACTCGTTTTTCAGTTCAGCATATATTTTATGCAAACAGCTGCGATGCGTACTTTGCTTTTTTATTTTTTAAAATTTCAAACCGCCTTACGCAGGATGCAATATGTTTTTCTGATGTCATAAGCTTAGGTTTAAATTTTCATGAAAAAACACAAGACAAATTTAAAAATTGTTTTCCCATTAAAACAGAAATTCACACATGTCACTTATTTCGTTTATTTTAACATCAATTCTGGCCTTTTCTCAAGAACAAAGTTGTGATATTACATAACATTTACGTTTCTTTTAAACCAAGAATACACTAGTGTCATGCGCTACTTTGAAATTTTATGAAATGATACATTAAAAAGTATCACATGACAATGATACTTTTGAATGTATTATTTCATATAAATTCAAAATTAGCACATGACACTAGTTAAAAGAAACAAAAACCACGTGACGCACATTGAAACAGTTACGGTTCGAACTTGTGCAGAGGTTGTAAAATGCAACTGATTTTTGTTTAAAGTACATATTATGCATTTCACAATTGGCAACCTATAAAGTATTTTAAATCGCATACATGTTATAATATGCTATGCTCGTATACAAGCTATAATATGCTATGCTGGCGAACATGCTACAATAAGCTTTTCTCGTATACTCGCTATAATATTCTATACTCGCGTACACGCTACAATATGCTTTGCTCAAATACTCGCTATAATATTCTGTGCTCGTGTACATGCTACAATATGCTTTGCTCGTATACTTGCTATAATATTCTGTGCTCGTGTACATGCTACAATATGCTTTGCTCTTATACTTGCTATAATATGCTATGCTCGTTTACTCGCCATAATATTCTATGTTCGTGTACATGCTACAATATGCTTTGCTCGTATACATGCTATAATATGCTTTCCTTGTATACATGTAAAATATGATTTCCGTCGTATACATGCTTAAATATGCTTTGCTTGTATACACGCTATAATATACTTTGCTCGTATACATGCTATAATATGCTATGCTCGTATACAAGCTATATTATGTTATGCTACGCTATTTTTTCGACTAGTGCATATGTGTAAAAAAAAAAACTAAGACATATGTTTGTTATAAAAATTCTAAAATTACAAACAATTTGGTTTCGGTACATTTAGCAATTAAAAACGAACGATGTTAACC
>CM056604.1:25937335-26098944 GCA_029721355.1 Tegillarca granosa
GCGCTACTTTGAAATTTTATGAAATGATACATTAAAAAGTATCACATGACAATGATACTTTTGAATGTATTATTTCATATAAATTCAAAATTAGCACATGACACTAGTTAAAAGAAACAAAAACCACGTGATGCACATTGAAACAGTTATGGCTCGAACTTGTGCAGAGGTTGTAAAATGCAACTGATTTTTGTTTAAAGTACATATTATGTATTTTACAATTGGCAACCTATAAAGTATTTTAAATCGCATACATGTTATAATATGCTATGCTCGTATACAAGCTATAATATGCTATGCTGGCGAACATGCTACAATAAGCTTTTCTCGTATACTCGCTATAATATTCTATACTCGCGTACACGCTACAATATGCTTTGCTCAAATACTCGCTATAATATTCTGTGCTCGTGTACATGCTACAATATGCTTTGCTCGTATACTTGCTATAATATTCTGTGCTCGTGTACATGCTACAATATGCTTTGCTCTTATACTTGCTATAATATGCTATGCTCGTTTACTCGCCATAATATTCTATGTTCGTGTACATGCTACAATATGCTTTGCTCGTATACATGCTATAATATGCTTTCCTTGTATACATGTAAAATATGATTTCCTCGTATACATGCTTAAATATGCTTTGCTTGTATACACGCTATAATATACTTTGCTCGTATACATGCTATAATATGCTATGCTCGTATACAAGCTATATTATGTTATGCTACGCTATTTTTTCGACTAGTGCATATGTGTAAAAAAAAAACTAAGACATATGTTTGTTATAAAAATTCTAAAATTACAAACAATTTGGTTTCGGTACATTTAGCAATTAAAAACGAACGATGTTAACCGGTACTGGATATTTTGTGCTTATTTCCTTGTCCAATAAAACTGCAACATTTTAGGAATGAATCATTTCCATGCCGATGCAGGTGTAAGTAATATAAGAGACAAATGATACTCCTCGTAAAATGAATCTACACTTCATAAATCACACGAATCACCCTATCAAATGTTCCGTTCTCTAACCGGAATCGTGACCTATAGCCTTTACCTTGATGCTTCAATTTACTGTCGTGCTTGCTTGACAAATTGAGTTTAAATTGTTTTTAGACTCAAAATCCAGTTAAACTAGTTTGATAGTATTATGTCGTGTATACAGTTACTGAAATCTGCAATATTTCAAGATTTGATACAATATTTGTCACTCAATGTCGACTTTTATTGACCATCTTGGTTATCGGAGACGGTAGTACGAAAATTCTCACGAATAACTGGCATGAAATGCATTTTTATAACAATGTTTTACTGTAGGTATCTATCAAACACGAATGACATAGATTCTGGCATGGATCCTTTTGCTAAAGCATAATCAAACACAAGCATACCGGCCTATAATCCAAGCAGAGTTAAAACTATAAAAACTGGCAAATCAAGTAAACAAGTAAACTTCTATCAGGGAAGTGAGCTCGATTGCTTCGGAACAATAAGTACCTCTTGTCTTAGCTTTACAATAGCAATGCTGTTGGTGAATAAAAGTCTCTATTTTATAACATTGTTCTTTAACTTCTTTCTATTTTTTTCACATATTTAAATTTCGCAAAATCTTTAACCATAATGTGGACAATAATTTTTCGGGATTAATGAGTATATCAGAATTCAACAGTATCGCGAAAATAAAAAACCCTCGAAAAGGTGATTACAGAATCCTTCTCCAGTAACTTTTAAAGTGTTTTGATCAAATTGGAAATTAATTGATCTGTTTGGCCAATATTAAACAATTTATTAGACAATTTATATGGAGACAAGTCATCATAATTTTAGGTTAATTGATACAAGTAGAATGTGACAAAGGTATTTGGTATTCAATATGAATCAAATAAAAACGTTGAATAATGGTTCTTTTGAATCGGTATTTAAACATTGCGTTATCTAATATTAACTGGTTAAATTTTTTTCCTCAACGTAAATACTTGTTTAATTTTGATTCCTCATCAGTGAGACTAAGGGCCGAAAAATTGATAAATAAACAAGATAATTCAAAAGTTTAAAAATAAATGTTCCAAAATTATATGATTCCAAATGCAGCTTAAAATGCTTTGCATGAGGGAATGAAACCTTAGTTTCAAATAAATTTCAAAAATTTTGCGAAGTACATTTTCTGACAGCACAAAGCACTGCCTACCGAGTTATGGATACCCTAGAAGAGTTTTACTCCAGCAGCAGCACAGGGGTAGTAAATATATGACAAAAATACCTGTTTAATTTCGATGTGCCATATGTGCACATTTCATAAACATTTGCAAATTTTATTCATAAATAATTCCGTTAGTTTACAAAATATGCATGAATTTAACGTGTTCTTTTAAAGATTTTTCAAGGCTTATTACATCTACATTCTTTAATTGTTGAAACTTTTTTTAAAGTACAATAAAATATATTCAAAATTGAAGATTATTAAGTAAATACTATTATTCGGAATCTTGGTTAAAGAATAATCATGAAACTAAAGCTGTTAATAAAACTACAAATTTATGAGAATTGACTGACGGAAAAAATGTTTCTATTGTTAAAAAACCCTATCACTTCCAAAACCAATCATTGTTTAATGAAAGAAATAACAAATAGCAACACAAAATCGTTTTAGCAAACAAGACAAAAATGTTTCATCACTCGATTATTCAAGCCAGTAATATGATTTTTATCTTTCGGCACAAAATATATTGCCATCAAATTTTCAGTAACACTAAAACCAATTCAGAATTACATACTATTTAACTTTTACGAAGCCATAAAAGAAAACGCCAACCACAAAAAATCAAATGAAACATGCCAACACAACATAACGCACAAAGTAATGAAAATGCTCCTTAGGAATGAGGATAACGCATCTACCAGTAGACTGTCTTAAAGCTTGAATTTTGCAGAACAGTTTCTCTAACGGCTGCTTTGTATAAATTTCTTTGAGCATACAATATAAATTTCTTTGAGCGTACAATATTTGAATGCATTATTAAACATCTCGAAAAGAACAAAGAACTGGCTATCGCAGGCATGGCTACAGAAATGGGTATTTTTGAAAATTACAACAATCGTTACGCTAGAAAATATGTTTAAATTTTCGGAAAAGAACAAAGAACTGACTATCATAGGCATGGCTACAGAAATGGGTATTTTTTAAAATCACAACAATGGAACATCGGGAAACATGTTTAAATTTTCGGAAAGGGCATAATAATAGTCAAAAATATATTAGATTTTTTTTATAAAGTATTCGAAAAAAATTTTGCTTCTATAAAAATTGATAAATACGTCGTCACAGGTCCCATCACAGTTGAACTCATTCTTTCTCACCAAAATGTGCGACCTAATCTTGATTTCAAGGAATTCTTTAACGACGCATGGATAGAACTCAAAATGTAAAATCATTCGAGGACTATAGATTTTTTAAAAACATACAAAAGCCAACCTTTTGGCATTAACCCGCTAAGACAAAATAATTTACTAAGCATAAGAAAAAGGAAAGTAAGCCAACTTTTTTAAGAATCATTTTAGACCAAACGTTTAGCAAAGCTAGAAAGAATGCAGAAAATCAGCGTATATAGCATTAAATCAATCATCAATGGAACAATATTCTTATTATTTTGTACTCTAACAATTACAACTTCAATGATAAACTAGAAAGTCGGGGGGGGGGGAACAAAGAAGTTGTATAAGATTCATAACCAGAGTTAAGAATAACAATTAAGCTATACAAAACAAATGTTCGAAAGATTTAAACAACAAAAGATAACAATCAAATGGGTAAAAAACTAAACCCGTCTTTTTTGTATAAAGTGGTTGAGATGGAATGCAATTACAAGACAGATGACCTGGTATATAAAAATAAGTTTACAAATATACTAAAGAAACTGATAAAATACTTGAATGTACCATTATTGTCCAAAAATTTGCAAACAAAATTCAGTTTTGTTTAAATCAAAACAGCATCGATTTATAAGAATAAAAATTTCTTCTATTTCTTCTTTTATAAAATAGCAAGCGTAGGACTATGAAGAAAAAGATATAGCAAAAGCTACTCGCAAAAAAGTGCGAAAACCCAAAGTTGTACCATTGTTTATACAAAATAGGACAAAACAGAATATCAAACTAGTACTGATACACCATTGATAATATGATTCCTGACTTTGGACATCATTGATATATAAATAAAAAATAAATAAATAGATTCTGAAGTCTCTGTGTATCTTATCGTCTTGAAGGTACCCCAATCCTACTAACCGCTTGGCTCTTTGTAACACGGAAACCACCCACGAAGAACTACTTTTTTCCACGTTGTTACTATTTAGTATGTGTTGTGTAACTTTTTAGCGACGGAATTCGGACAAGTGTTTATAAAAAGCAAAATGTTTATAACAAAGTCTTTTATTTTTTTCCCTTACAAGTGTTGCACTCAAATTACTTTAAAGAAATCTGGAGGATTCATAATTTTTCATTTCGCTCTTTAAAATTTTATTTTATTTTTTAAAAATTATTATTTGCCAATACAAAAGAAACATTTTACAGCATTTATATATATAAATAAGTGCAAACATTTTCATTAACACTACAATGTGCACCTCTTACAGAGAACAATACAAAAAGATCGACTGCATAAAATGACGGGAAGATATCCCGTCACGGTAAATAAATCAAATATTAAAATAATTTATTATCATATTTTAATACTTTATAGATAGAAAATAAAATTTTCTTAAGAAAAAATTAAACATAAGTTTCCTCGTCAAAAAGATAAAAATGGATATATTTTTAAAAATCAAATAGGTATAACTTCGGTTATAAATAAAAACATCATAAATATTCCATAATTAATAAAAATTATGAAAAAGCAGTTTTAAAAATATCGTAAAACATTTTAAAGTGATGAGTTAAAATACGTTTACATTTAATTAACCGACTTAATTGCTATCTTCCTAATCTGGTCATGCAGGCAATTTTATTTGTTTTATATGATGTTTTTATAATCTTTTAAAGATGAAGTCGTTCAATCATATTTCCTTTTTATATTGTTAAAATTTTATTGAATCTATGTCTTTTTTGCGTTGTAACAATGACTATCAAGCAAGCAAAGTCTTTTGAGTTTTCCGTATTTTCGAGTAAAGCATACTAATTCTGATATTTTGTATAAAAAGAGTAAAATTGAAATATAGAGATTTACGCCCACGTCAATATTCTTTCATTTAAATTGAAACGGTCACGGACTGATTCAAACTTAAGCGGCTAGATACGCTGCGATCCACTTGGTCGCTGAGGTACCGTTTTATAGAAAAAGTGTCATTGTACTTTTCTTGTATAGGCAAGAGAGAGAGAGAGAGAGAGAGAGAGAGAGAGAGAGAGAGAGAGAGAGAGATTAATATCCATGCTACCATTCTATAATTATTTTGTTGTATCTAGATATAAGAAATACAAACATAGTTTTTGGGTAACATATATATTCTTGTGTCATCTGTTTTGTCTGTTTTTGTCATTGGCTTGTCACTGACATAGTGTTTATCCTACTTTCTTGTATCTTCTGTTTTGTCTGAGAAAGTGTTCCCAAATGCCAACCCTGTTGCGACATCTGTGTAGTTTTTGTTTTGTCATTGGTTTGTCACTGACAAAGTATTCCTAATATGTCAACCCTCTTTCACTTGTCATATGTTTTGTCTGTGTTTATCATTGGCATGTCACTGACAAAGTGTTCCCGATATGTCAACCCTCTTTCTTGCGACATCTGTGTAGTTTTGTTTTGTCATTGGCTTGTCACTGACAAAGTGTTCCCAATATGACAACTCTCTTTCATTTGTCATGTGTTTTGTCTGTTTTTATCATTGGCATGTCACTGACAGAGTGTTTCCAATATGACAACCCTCTTTCATTTGTCATCTGTTTTGTCTGTTTTTATCATTGGCTTGTCACTGACAAAGTGTTTTTAATATGTCAACCCTCTTTTTTGCGTCATCTGTATAGTTTTTTGTCATTGGTTTGTCACTGACAAACTGTTCCCAATATGTCAACCCTCTTTCATGTGTCATCTGTTTTGTCTGATTTTATCATTGGCCTGTCACTGACAAAGTGTTCCCAATATGTCAACCCTCTTTCACTTGTTATCTGTTTTGTCTGTTTTTATCATTGGCCTGTCACTGACAAAGTGTTCCCAATATGTCAACCCTCTTTCATGTGTCATCTGTTTTGTCTGATTTTATCATTGGCCTGTCACTGACAAAGTGTTCCCAATATGTCAACCCTCTTTCACTTGTTATCTGTTTTGTCTGTTTTTATCATTGGCCTGTCACTGACAAAGTGTTTCCAATATGTCAACCCTCTCTCATTTGTCATCTGTTTTGTCTGTTTTTATCATTGGCTTGTCACTGACAAAGTGTTTCCAATATGTCAACTTTCTTTTTTGCGTCATCTGTATAGTTTTTTGTCATTGGCTTGTCACTGACAAAGTGTTTCTAATATGTCAACCCTCTTTTTGTGTCATCTGTGTAGTTTTTTTTTTGTCATTGGTTTGTCACTGACAAAGTGTTCCTAATATGTCAACCCTCTTTTTGTGTCATCTGTGTAGTTTTTTTTGTCATTGGTTTGTCACTGACAAAGTGTTTCTAATATGTCAACCCTCTTTTTGTGTCATCTGTGTAGTTTTTTTTTTGTCATTGGTTTGTCACTGACAAAGTGTTTCTAATATGTCAACCCTCTTTTTGCGTCATCTGTATAGTTTTTTGTCATTGGTTTGTCACTGACAAAGTGTTCCTAATATGTCAACCCTCTTTTTGTGTCATCTGTGTAGTTTTTTTTTGTCATTGGTTTGTCACTGACAAAGTGTTTCTAATATGTCAACCCTCTTTTTGTGTCATCTGTGTAGTTTTTTTTTTGTCATTGGTTTGTCACTGACAAAGTGTTCCTAATATGTCAACCCTCTTTTTGTGTCATCTGTGTAGTTTTTTTTTGTCATTGGTTTGTCACTGACAAAGTGTTTCTAATATGTCAACCCTCTTTTTGTGTCATCTGTGTAGTTTTTTTTTGTCATTGGTTTGTCACTGACAAAGTGTTTCTAATATGTCAACCCTCTTTTTGTGTCATCTGTGTAGTTTTTTTTTGTCATTGGTTTGTCACTGACAAAGTGTTTCTAATATGTCAACCCTCTTTTTGTGTCATCTGTGTAGTTTTTTTTTGTCATTGGTTTGTCACTGACAAAGTGTTTCTAATATGTCAACCCTCTTTTTGTGTCATCTGTGTAGTTTTTTTTGTCATTGGTTTGTCACTGACAAAGTGTTTCTAATATGTCAACCCTCTTTTTGTGTCATCTGTAGTAGTTTTTTTTGTCATTGGTTTGTCACTGACAAAGTGTTCCTAATATGTCAACCCTCTTTTTGTGTCATCTGTGTAGTTTTTTTTTTGTCATTGGTTTGTCACTGACAAAGTGTTCTAATATGTCAACCCTCTTTTTGTGTCATCTGTGTAGTTTTTTTTTTGTCATTGGTTTGTCACTGACAAAGTGTTCCTAATATGTCAACCCTCTTTTTGTGTCATCTGTGTAGTTTTTTTTTGTCATTGGTTTGTCACTGACAAAGTGTTTCTAATATGTCAACCCTCTTTTTGTGTCATCTGTGTAGTTTTTTTTTGTCATTGGTTTGTCACTGACAAAGTGTTTCTAATATGTCAACCCTCTTTTTGTGTCATCTGTGTAGTTTTTTTTTTGTCATTGGTTTGTCACTGACAAAGTGTTTCTAATATGTCAACCCTCTTTTTGTGTCATCTGTGTAGTTTTTTTTTTGTCATTGGTTTGTCACTGACAAAGTGTTTCTAATATGTCAACCCTCTTTTTGTGTCATCTGTGTAGTTTTTTTTTTGTCATTGGTTTGTCACTGACAAAGTGTTTCTAATATGTCAACCCTCTTTTTGTGTCATCTGTATAGTTTTTTTGTCATTGGTTTGTCACTGACAAAGTGTTCCTAATATGTCAACCCTCTTTTTTGTGTCATCTGTGTAGTTTTTTTTTGTCATTGGTTTGTCACTGACAAAGTGTTTCTAATATGTCAACCCTCTTTTTGTGTCATCTGTGTAGTTTTTTTTTTTGTCATTGGTTTGTCACTGACAAAGTGTTCCTAATATGTCAACCCTCTTTTTGTGTCATCTGTGTAGTTTTTTTTTGTCATTGGTTTGTCACTGACAAAGTGTTTCTAATATGTCAACCCTCTTTTTGTGTCATCTGTGTAGTTTTTTTTTGTCATTGGTTTGTCACTGACAAAGTGTTTCTAATATGTCAACCCTCTTTTTGTGTCATCTGTGTAGTTTTTTTTTGTCATTGGTTTGTCACTGACAAAGTGTTTCTAATATGTCAACCCTCTTTTTGTGTCATCTGTGTAGTTTTTTTTTGTCATTGGTTTGTCACTGACAAAGTGTTTCTAATATGTCAACCCTCTTTTTGTGTCATCTGTGTAGTTTTTTTTTGTCATTGGTTTGTCACTGACAAAGTGTTTCTAATATGTCAACCCTCTTTTTGTGTCATCTGTGTATAGTTTTTTTGTCATTGGTTTGTCACTGACAAAGTGTTCCTAATATGTCAACCCTCTTTTTGTGTCATCTGTGTAGTTTTTTTTTGTCATTGGTTTGTCACTGACAAAGTGTTTCTAATATGTCAACCCTCTTTTTGTGTCATCTGTGTAGTTTTTTTTTTTTGTCATTGGTTTGTCACTGACAAAGTGTTCCTAATATGTCAACCCTCTTTTTGTGTCATCTGTGTAGTTTTTTTTTGTCATTGGTTTGTCACTGACAAAGTGTTTCTAATATGTCAACCCTCTTTTTGTGTCATCTGTGTAGTTTTTTTTTGTCATTGGTTTGTCACTGACAAAGTGTTTCTAATATGTCAACCCTCTTTTTGTGTCATCTGTGTAGTTTTTTTTTGTCATTGGTTTGTCACTGACAAAGTGTTTCTAATATGTCAACTTTCTTTTTTGTGTCATCTGTGTAGTTTTTTTTTGTCATTGGTTTGTCACTGACAAAATGTTCCTAATATGTCAACTTTCTTTTTTGCGTCATCTATGTTGTCTGTTACGACTTGTTTTGTGAAGTGTTACGTTTAAGTAGCCATGTTCTTGTTTTTCAGTTACAAATTTTCTTTTCTCGGCTACAATCTTCTATGTTTTGTAACAGGAACTGACGAACCTATTGTATATTAGGTTTATATACCAAACAACATAAAATATTACCAAATGAATGGTTTGGAGAGAGGGGGATAAAGATGCTTCGGAAATGTCTATTTTAACATTATCTCCAATGTAGCTGTACTGCCTTTCCTTGATTTTGTTTATTTTGATAGAAGTCTTTATTTGGATGTGTTAAGAATTTTTTTTTGTTTATGACTAGGACATTAGTCTTGTTTTCTATAGAACGAACACACACACACACGCGCGCGCGCGCGCAAACTAGATTTAACATTGATTATCAAACTGTTGTTTATGGTCAACAGGTTTCATAAACCTTTTTTTTATCATTTTAAAAAGAATGAACATTAAAGCTTATATTAGAGAATATATTTAGGAAAAGGGTAAACAAAACATTAAGTACCAATCAAATAGCGTTCTATTTCGACATAATTTTCATAAGGTGTTATGAATGTAACACGTATAAAATTATAGTGAACATGTTTTATCTGTTGTAAAAATATCGACTTTTGAAAGACATTCGACAAAGTGATAAACACTGTCAATTGATGTGGTTAAATTCAGATTATATTTTTTAAAAAATAAAATTACAAACACATTTAGAATTAAAAGCTGTAGTAAAGATTAAAAAATATATATATATGCAAGATCTTAATGGTTGGCTTGACCAAATTAAATAAGTTTGTTGTAAAATTTCTCATTTATACAGACGAAGAAAAAAAAATAAAAAAAATAAAAAACATTTATTATTGTGAAAAGAAACACAATATATCAAAACACCTGTGTTATCCCTCATACCCCATTGATTTGCCGAGTCACAGGTCATAAATACCTATCCACACTTCATAAATTACAGGAATTAGTTGTATCAATTTTCCCGTTTTCTGATCAAAAAACAACAAGTTGTAAAGTATTTGTTACCTTAAGGATTTTGTATTACACAAAATGACATTAAAGTCCATTAATTTTGAAATTCAGTTATAATATCACCGGATAATTAACAGTGTATATAAAATATATATAATGTTACAAGGTATTATAGCGGATATATCACGTCATGATTTTTATTTAACTTTTAATGTTTCATGTAAGTTGAAAATTTCCCACGGATTTTTTTTTTTCAGAAATTCGGTTACCTTTTAAAAAGGAAGAACCCGTATCAAAGCTTAGCTCTTAACTAACAATAGTTATTTTAAGTAATGCTATTCTTTCACGGATATATGTAAGAGAGAAAACCGCAAAAAATCAAATGATAGTGTTATTTTATATATGAAAACATCAATAAAATAAAAATAATTTATAAGCATCTGATGATTTCTTGCCTGTTCGAATTTTTTTATGAAAAATAGCCAAATCATCCAAAAATTATATATTAATATATTAATAATAATAAAACACAAACATACCAATCCATGTCCAAATCACACACACACACACACACACACACACACACACACACACACACACACACACACACTTTGAAAACTGACCAATACACATGAAGTTCCATCATGAAATGATTCCCTTCTAAGATTTCGAACGGCAAAAGTCAAAATGGAAAGTTTTTCCAAGACTTTTTCAGAAGTCTTTTTAATTTTTATTAATACATGTAGTATTAACTTTTTTGTTACAAAATTAAAATGAGATGTCACAGGCTGCATAAAAAAACATATAAAATCCGAGAAAACACAGAGAAAATCTACATGTTATTTAAATAGTGTAGCTAAATACATTTTTATCTGAAAATCCGGATATGTCAAACTTTGACGTTTTCTTTGTCGATTTTGCTACTATAAACTACATAAACATACACAATTTCTAAAACCTAAATGAATGGTTGTTCCAATTGCTAGAATACTAGTTTCTTTCTTTAAAAAAAAATTGATGCACCAGTGCTATAGCTGGTAGATACTAAATAAATAACTTTTGATTTTGATACCCGAGTATGGTAGTCGTAATTGCTACCGTAAAGTGACACGTTGACAGATAACAACATTACTAAGCAGTACAATATAACGGTATTCACGAACTGTCTTCAATTTCGATTTATTTTCGTAATGTCACTGTTTGTATCGTATTTCACTTATATGCCATCTCATATGACCACATGGGTGGTAATGTTTGTTATTTTTTTAATTTTGTCATTGATAGAGAAAGGTATCCATTGTGTCCGTGTCTTATGAGTTCACAGACCCTTACACATGACAACAGAGACAAGAGTTTTCAGCAACTTTCACTAACATCACATTTCGTTTAGCGTTTTCATTTTTAACTATTTTAACCACACGCAAATGAGAGAAATGTATGTACAGGTACATGTAGATAGATAAATTATGGATGATATTCATTCGTATTAAAAAAAACTTGTTTTATATATAAGAGAGACCTTTTTAACTTTTCCTTCTTTAGATGTAAACTCTGTGTGTGTGTGTGTGTGTGTGTGTGTGTGTGTGTGTGTGTGTGTGTGAATTATACATGTAACTTAATAAAAAATTAGAAAATGTTGAACCCCACAAAAATTTGTTAGTATTCCTCTGCATCTTTTGTTAAAAAACCTAATGATTGGCATCAAATAGGTTTCGTTCGTTATTAATTTTGCTCTGCAGTTTTTAATCTTTTAGCATCTATGATTACATTTCCATAGTAATAGTTGACCATTTTTCCTTGACTGTTCTTCTTTTACTTATGATATAAATATGTACAATGTATGTGTTATTCAGATTCCGAGTACTTCATCTCATTTCAGCCTTCCCATTTTTCTTATTTTTAAAACTATGTAAAAAAACTGAAACAAACCGTCTATCCACACATGTCAATGAAAAGGCTAGGCTTTATTTCAATTTTAAATAACAAGTCAAACAACAGAATTGTTTTAAGAATCAAGCTTTTTCAAAAAAAGTTTTTTCCTATTGTTTAACTTACATAGAGGTACATTTCAAATACATAATGACCTCATCTTCAAGTAACAATTTTTACATTATAATATTATTTTCCGGGAAACTGCAGGAATTTCATCCATGACGACGACCAATCACGTTCACAGCTTGATGGTGGGGCCTTGTACTTAGACTTTGGAATGATTCTTGGTACAACTGTGTCATGTGACTGAAAAAAAGACAGAATACTAATGATAATAATAATAATATACTACTACTACTACTACTACTACTAATAATAATAATAATAATAATAATAATAACAAAAACAATAATAATAATGTATACTCACGAATAAAAAAAATCAGGTCAAAAGAATAGATTTTTAAAATACTTGTACCTCTTAGAAAAACTTATTTTTACATTGCCATGAAAATAATTATGTGTAGCAATGCGTAACATTGATAGGACAATGAAAACAACATCTATGCATCTAATGCATCAAAGAGAAAACAAACCTCATTTTGTTATTTTTATATTGTATGAATGTTAGCAAAATATTTGACTGCTATGGAATCGAACAAAAATATGTGTTTATTATTGCGAGCATTGCGAGAACAAAACAATAACTAGTCTAAATGACCAACATTCACTCGGACCAATATACGTTTAATTTGTAGTTCTTTCTTTAGAATCACCTTTTGACTCGTTTTCGAATGTTATTTTAATAGCGAAATTTGACTTTATTTTAACATTGCAGTTTTCTACTTACACCAAATTTACGTCCAAAGCATTGATGTAAATAATGTGTATTTTCAACGGCTGATCTTAACATTTGTCTATGATGTTTCTGTGAATAATCCATCTTCTCTAAAGCTGCTTGATCTAATCCGATAGTGTCGTATTTAGGAGCAGTCCAACAACCATCCAGTGGCATACGTGGGTAGTAGAAGAAGAAACCTAGACACATTTCATCCCTAGGTTGAAGGACCTCCCTGATCATATAAAAATAGAACTTATAGCGGTTAATGTAGATTAGTTTGAATAAGATTAACAGAAAACTACATGTCTAGTTTTTTAGGGAAAAACAATGATTTACACGAAGAGCAATTTGCTATACAATGTGTAAAATGAATGTTATAAGAATTAGATTTTTTTTAAAAATCAAAATGCAACATTTTTATATTTTGTTCAACATTTAAAATGACAAAATAAAAGCAGTAATTATATTTAAGGTGCATTGATAAATAAATCTTAAAATATAAAAAAGCATCTGGTTTTTGCTAAAGTGAATATTTTCCTGAAGAAGACATGTCTTCTGTCATTATTTTGATTAAACTATAAATTTCCTCCATAGGAACTAGGCTAGGAAAGAACTATGCATGTGCATACATGCGCCAGTGGGACTCCAAAATGAATAGAAATAATGACAAAGAGCTGACATTATTTTGTTGTCTTAAAATGGATTTCCTCTCTGGGAATAATATTAAGAAAGTTAAGAAAGTTTACTCACGTATGTTGTGTAGTCTTTCCATGTAGAGTTGTAAGTGCATTCCAAAATCAAACTGTCACCCTAGTTGTCAAAAAGTTACAATTTTAATAATTTTATATAAAACCTCTGTTGAGAGTTAAAAATGTACTTTGTAACAGCCAACACAGCAAAAACTTTACATGACAATAATAATGATAAAGCCAAACAAGGCAAGAAAGGACCAAAACAATATTGGGATTCCTAATTATATAAATTCTCGACTTTTGATGGATACTTTAGTTAATGTCTTCTGGTGTGGTTTTAAAATGCAAAGCTATATAATTTTTGTTTTATAATTTTATTTATTTTTATTTATTTTTTAGAAAGAAACTGGTTATCGGTTTAAGAAAACCATTCAAACAAAAATGAAATGTTGGTTGGACTTACTAATGAATAATAATAATAATAATAATAATAATAATAATAATAATAATAATAATAATAACTAACAACAACAAGAACAACAACAACAACAACAACAACAACAACAACAATAATAATAATAATAATAATAATAATAATAATAATAATAATAATAATAGTTAACCATGTTTGAGACAGACCATAAACCTACCGTCTTTAGGGTAACTTCGTTCTTGAATTGTTTGGTTTCCTGGTAATTGAAATCATAATGTAACTGTTCCATCAGAGGTTTGAGTTCATGACCGTTACGTATGTGTCTGGTTATTGCCTTGGCTCCAGCCAAATGTTCGTGTTGCCAACCAGCTATTATTTTAACCTCACCTCCTACAGACGCCATACCCTACATGTGTACGTAAAGGGTTCATTATGACATAAAGATTAACTGTTTAGTTAATGGCATAGGGGAATGTGTAAGTATACAACTGCTACCCGAGGTTTAAGACATAATTATGTTTAAATGTCTATTTAAAATGTTCTACCTCGTCCCGTTTATAAACTGAATATAGTCAAAATGCTTACATTTACAATGTTCGGGTACATACAAACTCAGATAAACCATTACTGTGTTGGTTACAAATTGTTTAACATTTTATTGGCAATTCCAACAATGACATCATTTGGATATCAGTTCAGCAAGTGAAAACCTGAAACCGATTCTCATACACCATTTGTATTAGGACGAATGCTGCAACACGATGATTAACGATACAAACCACTTGACCACATAATATTGATATCAGAAATAAACATGTAGTTATAGCACATGACACTAAAAATTCTTAATTGTACGTTACGGACGGTGTCAAAATATTATGCTACCTTTGATTTTTTATGAAACAACACATTCAAAAGTAGCATATGACAATATACTGACAATAATAAAAGTAGCATATGACAATATATCCAAATGTAGGATATGGCAATATATCTAAAAACAACATATGACAATATATTGTCAAATGCTACTTTTGAATGTATTAAATCAATAAAAATTCAAAAGTAGCATATGACAACGGGAAGGATGGAATCCCCAAAAGCAAGATTTTTATATCAAAGTTTACGCTCAAGAATTGACTGATATGGGATTTTAAGTAAGACAATATCTTACTTGTCTGAGACAGTCTTCTGTACAGAAACCTTCATTAATAAAGTCCTCTTCAAATGGCGGAATGATATGATGTGAACCAACTTTCATTCCAATGGTCAATAACCCAGCATCGTACTGACGTAATGTAGGGGTATATGTAATACGCATGCCCGAATTATCAATCATATCTAAAACAAATATTTTATTGATTTTTCTTAAACAAAGTAATTTATTGCTATTATTTCGATAAAAAATCGGTTATTCTCATAAAATATTAACATAGTGACTAATTTTTGTGTTCAACATTCAACTACCTTTTTATAAATCTCTTTTTTACATGCTAAATGATATAAAGTTCGAAGTCTGGTGATGTATTTTTGCATGAAACAACTTAACTCATGCATGAACAACTTTATGTGCACTGGTAGACTATGCAGACAGAAGGTTCTAAAAGATGTTTAATTGGACAAGAACCAAAGGTTTTTTATGTAACCCAAATTACTTATGAAAATGTTTACTTATATTTTTATTCCAAAATTCGATATTCGTACCAGTTAGCAAATGTAGTGATGACAGCATATACCTGATAATTAAAAAAAATCCTTAATATCGTACTTTGCGTTTGTAAAATCGATTTCTAATACACGTTGCATTTTAGATAGAATTAAGCGATTGAGATGAGGACAGACGAGGGCTTCCTCCCATTCATTTGCTCATTCACTTATTCCCTAATCCACTCACATGCTCACTAACCTGTAAGTTCGGTAGGGTTATCATAGTGAGTTTCGAGTATATACACAGCATCATCATCTGGTTCACCTATTGGCATACCAATGTTTTTCGGGAAATAGAATGGCTAAAATATAAAATATGTTCTGAAAATTGAATTCTGTAAACAATTGCTTAGTCATTTTTAAAATTAGATTTGTATTTTATTGAAGTGCAGTTATTAATAAAAGAAAATCAAATCAAACGAATATGGATTTTTTTGTCGTTGTCAGTTACAATTACCAAACTCCACATTCATGTGACAATTTTATAGAAGATCTTAATGTAAAAATAGGTTTGCAGTTTTCTGTTCCTTTCAACCATATGGACATTTTTAATTCTACTGATCTTCGTTAAAACCTCGTCATTGTCAGGCTTTGGTGCAAACATTTTTAAATAGTTTGTAAGAAGCAGACTATGTTTTAAAATAGATTCACAATATATATTTATAACAATTTTCTGACTGATATTAAAAATTACAAGGTTTTTCAACATAACATTTGATAGCAGCTAATAGTCAGTGGTAAAGTTGTACTCAACAGGTATGAACATAGCTTCTTGATGACTTACCCCATGCGCCGATTTCCCATCCGAAAAAGGAATTACCACACGGTTTTGCGGAGTCTTGTATTTCATAGCAGTTGTAATCAGCTCCCATGTATTTCCTGTACATTGGAGGACATTTGTATACAAGCATATGGTGGACATGAGCGGCATTCTTTGGTTCAATAACGGCTTCAAACTGTCAAAGCAAACAGTAAATACATTACTAAGATGATTGATATGCAATTAGTTTATTACGTTTACGGTTGGTTGGACCACATTGAGAATATTTTAGTTAGCTGTCCTCTGTCACAAAAATTTACACATCTGTGACGACAATTTCTTAAGCTTGATAAACGGTCCAGAAGTCTGTTGCTTACTCAGACTTTAAGACAACGTGGTTAAGGATTCCGTACAGTAAACGCCAACGGAAAATTGTTACATATATACATTATGTTTTTGTTTTATGGAAGATCTCGTATTCTCTGAAAATTTATTATCAAGAACTAAAAATAATTATTACCTTAACCATGTGATGTTTCTTGCCAAGAGCATCCAGAGAAAAAACTCTACAGTGGTAAACAGTCTTTACTGGTGGGATATGGTACTGAAATAAATAATTATATTATTTAAAATATTCTTAAACATAATATGTCAAGTGATCAAAGAAAGATAACTCCTGTAAAATAATTATCATTTCTCATTGTAATGTTGAATAAATAAATAAATAAATAAATAAATAAATAATGGTTTGGGGAAGCTTAATCTTTTAAAATAATTTTAAAATTGCATATTTTACTTTTCTTTTTTATTTTTCAAAATACCAATTTTTAATTGTTCTTTTTATTATTATTGTATTTAAGAAATCATAAGATAAAATAAATAATGGTTTGGATAAGGTATTTTTTAAAAAATAATTTTATAATTCCATATATTAATTTTATGTTTTAGTTTTTAAATTTCCAATTTTCAATCGTTCTTTCTTTTATTATTTTAATTTTTAGTAATTATAAAATTTATTCACATTTCCATTGAGTATATCAACAGTTCGGACATCATCCTCTATTTCGGGTACAGAGTTGGCTGACATTAAGTAGATACTCTTGGTCCCGTGTCTCTTTACACCGTGCCATGGCATACTACCAGTTTCCGTTTCCGGATCATCCGGGTGATAGGAGTAAATTATTCTCATTGCCTCATCCTATAATTAAGATAATAGAAACGTGTGAATAAAAACTGTTCTGGCCATCATCATCATCATCATCATCATCATCATCTCGACTGAACAAATAAATATGACCTAGTTGTTGAAGACTTGATCAGTTTAATCAATTATTCACACAAATTTGAAACCTCAATAAAAATCAACATCAACATTTTCAAAACAAATTCTTTTGATAAAACTAATCAATCGTTGAAATTTGAATCCATTAAAAGTTAATTGATTACGGTTTTTGAATACAAATTACTGTTCAAATAGTTTTCGCAGTTACGTTCTTATTGTCATATACCACTTTTTGAATTTAATCATAAAAATACATTCAAAAAGTAGTATATGGCAATATATTGTCATATACCACTTTTTGAATGTATTTTTATGATTAAATTCCAAAAGTGGTATATGACATTATTATGCCGGACCATTCGTCCCAATGACGCTTATCTAAAATGTTCGTAGTTCGCTCATCTTAAAACATGCGTATTATTGTTTTCCTAATGAATTACGACTACTAAACCGTAAACAAAAATTTAGATGTAGAAAGTACAGGCAATTAAGTTACCGCAAGAAAATAATTTGTACAAACTTTAAACCACTCCACCAAGGGTACTTTCACGCCTAATTTGGTTTCGTTTGGTATAGTAGTTTCAGAGGAGAAGATTTTCAAAGAATTAGCAATTTATAACAGCTTTATAAATCATCATAAATTTCTATTTAATTGCATCGATGCTTATCGGCAGGAAAAAATTCGATGAATAGAAAACTTACACTGAAGGTGATATCGTCATCATCGCATGTTTCAATTTTTCTTGTAAATCTAAGAATCGTTCCAAATTCATTTTCTTCACCATGTAAGAGTGTCCAGTCCTGTGATCTATCAATAACCGGTTCGGAATGTCCTTTAGAATGGCGGTCCTAAAAATGATGGAAATGAAACAAATACAGATATGGACAAACATTATGGACATTAAGAATTTGTTCGTTTAACTATTCTTATAATTTGATATAATGGTTTCATTATATCATTTGTTAGAATAAAATTGACTTAAATTATCATTTTCGACACGTTAACAAACAAAATTATTTTGGTTTTTTTTGTTTTTGTTTTAGTTATTTTTTTTTACCGTAAAATATGTTTTCCCGTCTTTTATCCATCCAACAACAATATCCGCCGGATACATTTTTCCATTTGGAGAAATTCCAAACCCGACATATCCTCTTGTTTTTACATGGACTTCAAATGTAACATGTGTTTTATTTGGTTTCCAGTACAGTTGGTAGTTTCCATCATCATCCAGATTTTCGGAAAATGGGAATTCCAGTATTGGTTTTGGTCTCTCGTAAGCCGCGCCAAAAACGGCGGGAATAAAAAGTAACGTTAGACAAAGAAATGAATGCATTTCCTATTAGGTTTTGTCGGACAGGACAGGTTTTCTAGTGTTTATATAGTCTATGGATTTTAAGATGTTAATACGCTTTGTATGTTATTGTTTATATTTGGTCATCTGTATACACAGAGATTAATTAAATTGGTGCCGATACCTTTTAAAATTCCGAGAACAGTTATCCTGTCATTAAAGAGAGAGTTAAATCTTTAAAAATATGATGGCCGATTAATAATTTAGATACAGCGTTGCTAAGATACACAATAGCGTTAAAAGGATGTTTTCTTTCAGGGTCGCACGGACAACGATAAAGGTTAAACTCCTTGACCTTTTATTAAACAAGATAAATATGGTCACTTGAAATACACGTTATACTTAGTATATGCGTTAAACTTGCATAGTTTGAATGTGTAAAAAAGAAATCTTACCTCAAAACGAAAGTAACTTGGAACTGCGAATCCAAGTCATCTGGTTGTGTGGAAACGTAAAGCTGATTTATGCTATCCTTGCGACTGGTCAATTATGACCTGTTCAAGGTTTATATCCGTGCTTGTTCTCTTTAACGGACATGTCCCGAGTATATCTACTTCTCAGGACAACTGACATTGAAGAACTCGACAACGATTGTTATTCAAAAGAAGATTAATATTAACTCCATCGTCTGTTAACACGTTTCCTCAGTTGTCGAGACGCCGATACAATAATTAATGTTAATTTGATGATCTTTTATTTATTAAAAGAAAAGTTAAATTTTTAGCATTTGATCGTTTTATTGCATCAACAAAACACTTGTTATATGTATATAACACAAATGTCCAAATCACAACCCCCCCCCCCCAAAAAAAAAAAAAAAAAAAAAAAAAAAGGTAAAAACTTTGAAAACTTTTACACACGTAAACCGGCCTAGTTAATCTGGAAGGGTAATGAAATAATACAACGATTTCAAAATAAGTAATAATAATATTAGGATTTCAAAATAAATGCTTTGTACAGTTTTTAAGTTATCTTACAAATGGTGTGTGTGTGTGTGTGTGTGTGTGTGTGTGTGTGTGTGTGTGTGTGTATCATGGTACAAAAATGATGCATATAAAGATGGAACAGTAGTATACCAGAATGTGTAAAACAGAGTTTTTATTTAATAATGGAAGTAATAGTTAAATTTGGCACGTCGCATTTAGATTTCCTTGCTGCGTAAATGCGAGTTCAGTCTCCTCGCTTTTACTCCGACCGATAACCTTCACACAGGAATACCGGCCTAAATCGAATGCATTATCAATTTGTTTATGTGGATTAACTACGGATAATATAAGCTTGAAGTGATCTTTAAGATCAATAAAAATTTTGGGATTTCAAATTTGCCAGATTTAAGTAAGGAAAGTCTTAGCGAAGAAATTATTGGGAAACTGGGGTAATGCGTATCAGGTTTGGTAATTGTAAATCAATTTGTCATATTTATTCCTTAAAGTTCCCATTTCCATTGATTTGCTGTATGTGCTATGATTGCTACAGTTCCAGAATTCCATGAACATCCTATCCATATATTATGTATATAATATCTAATACTCCGGTATTTTGTATGTTAGTAAAACGCATTGACCAGATAGCAGTTTCTTTGATGATAATATCACCTGTGGTTAATCATACTTGAATTATGTGTTCATCCATCCGGTTCGGAAACTTACAATTTGTTTGAACAAGAAAAGATCAATAATTAAACAGAGTTTAATGGTGATCTAGCAAAACAATCAAAGACAAGTATTGATTTTCGAAAATGTATTGAGACTTAACATTAAACCGTTAAATTTTCAATTAGTCAGTAATAGCCTTCAAGCATATTTATAAAACAAAAATAAATAGCAAGCACAACTATGAACATTTTTATATCTATTTACGAAAGTATATATTGCTTGAAATGTTAAAAAAATTTACAAATTCATTACGCAGTGTATTTAATAAATCAATTCAATGCACATAATATTAATAAATGTCAATTATATTGCAAGTCATTGCAGCATTTATTGGAAAATGTCGCAAAAAAGGTTTGATATTTAAAAAAAAAAACGTGATTTAGAGTCATTTTGCAATGTACAAACTTTTTTGTGACCTCATTTTTCTAAGAAAAACTAAGTGGGTAAAACAATCGCCTAGCAACAACATGAAACAATTGTTTATAAAGGATACCGTGAAATTAGTTATCATTATGTCAAATTTGTTTCAGGTTAAAAATCAGGTGTAACATCTCGTGAGTTGTCACTGCATTTGAGTTGTTCAAGAAATATTTCGAATGTGTTAATCATTTCCCCGTGTTAAAAGGAAGATTTTTGGTATCTGTGAATATAAAAGCTAACGTGTTGTATTATTTATTCATTTCAAATAATAGCTGATTTTTTAGCTTTTATTTTTAAATCAAAATATATTAAAGTTTTTATATACAAAGAAACCAAAATATGATACGTTTGATAAAATGACAGGAATTATTCAAAATCATTTAAGAGGGAATTTCGAAATGATTTTAATAACTAATTAATCATTATTAAAGTTTTCATTTGAGATATTATTTTCAAAATGGTATTTCTTCAGAATAATTCCTTTGAAGCCGATTCGATATTGTATTAGGGTTCTGATATAGACTCTTAGAGATTAAATTGGCTGTAAAACTGTTTATACATGTATTTAAGTGCATCTGTATGAAAAGGAACTTTGGAAAAGAAGGTCACATGGTCACGATGTACATTTAGCATTTGACCATTAATTGCGTTTAGAAATGTGAAGCAAGTATTTTATTTATGTGAATAAATATTTTAAGATAAAATGTCAAACATTTAGATATTAGGTCAGATGAAATAGCAGTAAAACTTCAATCGCTCGAACGTCGTTACCTTGAATACCCCAGATAGCTCGAAGTCATCTCGGTCGGTCCCAACCAATTTCCTATAATATCCTATGTAAATAAACCTCAATGGCTCGAACTTCGTAACTCGAATACCCCCGCTCGCTCGACTAATAAATATTTTTCAAACGTAAAAAGTTAGTGAAAGTTCAACTTCTTTCGCTCGAAAACATTTTTTTTCAGACAGAATGTGACCCGGGTCATTGTAATCATAACACAACCTGAAGCCAAAATACAGATTTCTTCAAAAGTAATTGAGTAGAACGAAACAATTAGTCTAGACAGTTACCTGAAATGTTACAGTTTACTAAGTATACCTTACCTCACATGAGTTGAAACCATCTAGCGGAGAAAACACAACTCAAGTAAAACGTTTGATTGTTATTCATTGACAAATAAGAAACAAAGCCGTGAATTATTAAAAATCATCCGCGGCTATCATTTTTTTCCTTTCACCGGAGGTTTTATTTCTTTTATGTCAACTAATGTTATTTAATAATTCGGCAATGTCGTTTTGCAGGTATTCCGCAGTTCTGTATTGTAACTTAGATGTTTCATAAGCAAGACCGAAGTTCCAACTTTTTTTTTTTTTTTTTTTTTTTTTTTTAAATCTATTACTTTTAAAAAAAAACTATATAAGGTTTCGTACTGTCTGTTCAAAATAACAGATTTGTTTCAAAATAACAGATTTCGTTCAAAACAAAAGGAAAAATTAGCTGATAGACAGTAGGAATTGTACTTGAAGGATACAAGCTCAGAAAATTATGCACTAGATAAATGTAGGTTCAATATTCTTTTATCTTTAAAGAATTTTCTGCTCAATATTGTCGAAATGGTAAGCTTTACCAAACGTAGACACATCTTGACTGTAGGATGACAGAAGTTTGATTGACCATATGATGTCATCACAAATATGAAGTTCCACATCATTAGATTCTTACTATTATAAACCAACCGATTAAGTTTTATAACAAATTGTAGCTGTGATGTGTGTCTTCAAGATTAGCCTCGATCATATTTAAATATCAAAGGTATCCGCGAGCACTGTTCGTAATCTAAATATGCAAAATCGCAAGACTTAAATCGAGCGGAATTTTTTTTTTCTTCAAAATTTATATCGAGAACCAAGACATCTCCTCTGTACGTTAAGTCATTGGTGATGACCCAAGAAAAATGGCAGCACCTTTTATAACCCCCGTAAATAGATTCAATATACATATAATATGGCATAATAAATGGGTTATTGATTTTATTTTCATCATAGACGGTCTGAATATCATATGATTTAGGATATAATTATTTCATGGTGTTGTTTTAGATTATCCACCATAATTTAAAGGTGTCCGTATTATCGTGACTGTTTTTTTTTCTTTTAATTTATTTGAGATACATTGTTCTCGGATGTATATTTCAAATACGTTATCATTTGAATTATATAAATTCTGAAAGGTTGGCACTTTGAAACAATAGCTCGGTTTATCGATTTTTATATATCCCAGCTGAAGTAAAACAATCGGTGCGCATTGATGGGTAGAATAGGAAAGGATGTGTGTTATAATTATTACAACGGTTGCCTACCTATATTAAATGGCGAACGGTAGTCCATGTGATGCGTTTAAGTTCTAAGTTGACAGAAATGCTGGATATACAGATTTATCTTAAAAAGATGAATTCTGATTGAAGGAATAACAACTGATAAAGGTAAATTTTATTAAACTAAAGATATGAATTTTTCTTTTTGGTTTTGCTCTATCGATTTGTGGATTTAATTATATTAATTAGTATTTATTGTTTAAGGTCTTTTTAATATGTTCATTGTGTTTAAAAGTTTTAATACATTTATTGTATGTTTACTGCAAGAAAATGTTATTTTGTGTCGAATATAGTCGAATAATCGAGTTTAACGCAATAGTCAAGATTCTTGCTCCTGTATCGAGGCGATCAGGAAACCGTTGAATTTACAGCTTTGGAAAAAAAATTAACGTACAGTATATGCCCAAGAAACTGGATTTCAATCGGGTATATTTAAACATGAAATTAGCTGTTGATATTGGACGACTTGGTATATAAAAGAACAAAATTTATGAAATGTAATCTAACACTGATACCTAAGCTAAATGTACATTTGCTTATATATAGGGTTACCCATGGTATTTAACCTTGTAAAGATCATATTTGAAACTTGTATAGCTTTGAAATCTGACCAAGGAATAGAAAACTTGTCTATTCTTATTTTTAAAGTAATAATGATAATAAATCTTTTGCACTCGATTAAAATTGCCTTATTTTAGTAAGTCTTTAAAATGCAACCCGCAGGAAAGAAATAAATATATTGATATTCGAAATTAATAAAATGATCTAATGTTATAATCATTTAGCAATTTTGATTATTTTTTTTTAAAATTATAATAAGCATTTTTAAAATTTTTAGTTATAGTTTAGTACTGAATTATCAATATAATTCGGTGTGTCATATGAATGAAACTTGCAACACATTATAGTGTGTGTGTGTGTGTATGTGTGTGTGTGTGTGTGTGTGTGTTTTATTGTTTGTTGTTGTTAAGCTCTTGTTGTAGATGAAAACTAGAACAATACTGTAAAAACAACTGTAAAAAGGCATTTTGAGTTTATTCATACAGTTCGTAAATATATCTTGTCAGGTGTATTGTTTGTGCAGACATTATTAAAATTGTTATTCAATCACTGTTTACAATTATTGTGTTTTGAAAAAATGAGTGTCAACATTTCAGGTTTCAATCAGTTCATATACAAAAGCAAACAAATGATTTAATTGCACAAATACCTCATCAAGAGAAATAAAGATCACAATAAAACAAGAAAAAATACATTCATTATCTCTTGGGCATTTTCATTCATATGAAACGATATATTTCCAACAAAAAACAATTGAATCAATTAGTGTATACAAGGTGTATAAGTTTGCATAGAGATTTTTCGATATGTTTGATAATGGTTTTCAACTATTCTTGTAAAAAAGCTGTTACTAACAAATATTGGGTATCGTTAAAACATTATTTTAAAAACATCCATTATCAATACGATATCAAATACAACATACAACATAATATCGTAATGAAACAGAGTTTTGTCAGGCAAGAAATTATCGAAAAATGCATTGTTTATTAAAGTATGTTCAATTATATTTTTTGAAAAAAAAGAAAAATAATTATTTCTAATACTTAGCATATTTTGGGCTTCTTGTTTACGATATTTACGAATTCTGTCTAAAAATATGCAATAATATTTGCACACTATCGGTTTATATCATATGATGTATAAATAATCATGCGTATCAAATTATAATAATAATTATATAAAAAAAAACCAATGAAAGAAAATATATACCAAAAATACCTGTTAAATTTCGATGTGCCATAAATGCACATTTCGGAAAAACTATTCCTCATCAGTGAAACAAGGGGCCGAAAACGTTTGTTAGATAAAAACATAAGGCAGTTGAAAATAAAAAATACACAAATAATAAATAAAAAAAAAATAAAATATTTTTTTTATATATATAAAATGTTCGAAAATTGTATGAATATTAATATAGATATAGCTAAGGAATGCTTTTGCATGAGGGAACAAACTTTAGTTTAAAACATTTTTCAAAAAATTAAGACGGCTTAAAATTTTGCTACATGGTATACATTTTTTTGTCAGCACAAAGTACTGACTGCTAAGTTAAGGATATTTTTGGATAGTTTATTCCACCAGCAGCAGGAACAGACGTATAACAAAAATACCTCAGGCTGTTAGATTTTGATGTGCCATAGAAGCTTGGAATATTTAACAGCAATAAACACACACAAAAAAACACATTTTTTTGTAAGAGAACATTATAAAATATGTATATTAACTTTAGGAAATAAGATTGGTTATAAAAGAATAGAGAAAAATTGCTGATCATTTTTATTATTATATACTTTTAACGCAAAGCTAAATCTTATGCATGAATGAGGACCAGTCGTTTTTTCATTAAGAATTTATATATTTATATTTTCATTTGCCTTGTGAATTTCCCATTGCTGCAAGTTTGAGAGCCTTTGTGTTTATATTGATTATGAACGACAAAAACCTTGTCACTCCGTGTATAAATACATATAAAATGCACTACATTACCATAGGAAAACAAACATGGCTGCTACGTCACTTTTGTTTATATTCAAGACAAGAACGAAATTTTAAAAGAGCGGTTCAATGGTTAAAATGCATGAACGGACACTAACTTGTCTGTCAAAATCAAAAACCACAAAAAAATTCTTGAACAATCAGATTTTATAAAACAAATTCCTATCTTGGCAAAGCTGCTACATCCATTATTATTTTAAAACAATGTATAATGGTACAATTTGTCAATTGTGTCTCTTGGGATGTAAATTTCGCGGAACACAGCAGAAAATCACATAGTGGATTTGACATCCATCCAAAATATGCTCCAGAAACGTATGTATGCCACATCCAGTGAAAATTGTCCGTTTCACATGCTTCGTTTGTTGATCGGAAAAACTGAAAAATCATCTACATGCATTTTAATAAATATAATAGGGATACACTAGCAACTCCTCAAAACTATTATACATGGTTTAAGTACTACAAAACTCCTTGCTAAACTTAAAACGGTCATATTCTAAACTTTGAGAGATATTTGCACTGCATCAGGCGTAGCTCTAGAATAAGTATACTCAATGCTTTGCTGTCCAACATCCAACATAACGACATTCCAGAAAAAATCTCGGTAAATCCTTGTCTACGTTCACATATATCGGCGCAATTCGAAACCCTCATGCTTGGCCATTGAAAATCATAGATGATCTTCCCCTGCTACAATTTTCTCCGTTACAGATTCACAAATTTAACTTCAAACATATAGCCAGCAATCTTTCAATGAAAAAAAAATCATATTGACACTGAACATCATTTTAAAACAGTTCAGTTGTTAAATGTATCACAAATTGATTACCAGAGATATATATTTTTTGGTTCTGTTAAAGTTATACATGCAAAACATGAACGTTTTTACTTATATATATATATATATAAATATGTATATATATATGTGTGTGTGTGTGTGTGTGTGTGTGTGTGTGTGTGTGTTTTTAATGCTAGAAAAAAAAATCAATCTTTTACATGCTTATTGGCTTGTTGCGGGCGAGTGATCATCATACCCCCTCTCTAAGTCAACAAATATGACGTTAAGTCGATAACATATTGCTAAAAAAAACCTACTTTTATCTGTGATTAAGGACCTATGTGATCCAAAGCACGCATTTGAATCACAGCGCCTTTCTTCTAGGTTTAAAATCTAGCTCAGGAAGATCCTATTATAAGAAAGTTTTTCAGTTTGTTTGCTGAAGGTTGGTAGATTTCTCCGGGCACTCTGGGTTCTTCCACCACACTTAAACTGACCGCCTCGATGTAAGCGAGAAAATATCGACTGTGGCGTAAAACAACGTTAATACAATCCAATCCTTTATCTGTGATTGTTTTCTCAGTCTACTTAGTTCAATTCAAACTTTCATTATAAACATAATGATATAATACTTTACGTTTTAATGGCATTACGACAAAGTTGAATAATAAGCAAAACAGAGTTACAATTATAGAGCCTCTCTTTGTTCATATATAAGATCATTGATTTTCAGCGAATCTAATTATTTCTCTACAATTAAAAACTAAATAAAACGGCTTAAAAAAACAAGCGTAACAAATAAAATAATAGTTTAGTTTAATTAAGCTTTGTATAATAATGCAGACTACAATTTACACATGCTGATTGCACGACAAACATAAAAAATGGATTTTGTTACAAAAAATAATAATTGCAATTCTAATTACCAATATATAGTAATTTTAAATACTTTTATAAGTTTAATTATACATAATAGGATTATTGTAATTAACCTGATGTTTATTTCACAATTATAATTACAAAGATGAGCTAAAAAAGCCTCATCGACCTAATCCTATCATGTTCAAAACAAAAAGTCAAAACCAGTGTTCTATACAAATTAAACTATTAGTTAAGCTGTTTAAACGCCCTCGTATGTACTATTTTTAAAGGAGTAGGTTCACTAAATGCCAAAAAATGCCCTGTTGAATATTTTTTTTAAACTTCTGGTATAGAACACCTATCATAAGGTATCTTAAAATCAAACACTATTTTTTTTAAAAGTCAAGGTCTACGGTTGCTATGGCAACAATAATACACACAACAAAAATAGCTTTTTATGACATTTATTAATATTAAATGCAATGTAAATAATTAATCCGTGCAAATTTATGGTCCAAACAACATAGAAAACCAATACCTAATATTAAAATGGTGTTTTTTCTCATTAGAAATATTAACATTATAAAAATATTGGTTGCTATGGTAACAATTTAGCAATTCTAAACACAAAATTCCGAATTAGATATCTTTGTAGAACATCCAATTTCTCCAAAATCGGCATACTTTTTTGAATGATTTTTACAGTAATTATTGTGAGATTGAAAATCCATAAATACCCAAATTGTGTTGATATTTATATATATAATACCAAATAAAATGTGTAATTTAAAGTGCATGCACGTGCATGAAAAATGTGTATCAAAACGAGTCAGTACATAGTTTGCATATATTGCAATCATATAGGATGGTAATAAGTTTATAATAATTATTACAATAGAATATTTACATGCAACCAATTTCTAAAATGTTATTTTTACATTATTTTAAAAATGTTTATAATTCGATATTGTCTCCATAGCAACGGAATTTTGTCGATAAATGTAAAACTAGATTACCAAAGTGATATAGGCATCAGCTATGTGCCATATCATATCTTTTCATACCAAAAAATCACTGTTCATGTGACTACAACATCAAGGAACTAAACGAGTAAAAATGGATAAAAATATACATGTGGTATTTACTTATTGTAATGCCAAAACGGAAGAGTATAATTATTACTGAAAAATGAAAATGACAAACTGGGACCCAAACAGACCACCGTTAACAAAAATGTACAACCTAATTAATACAACATAAATAACACACGGAAGACAAAAAAACATATTAAGTACCAACGGTTTTTGGTGTTTCTATTGGTCATATCAAAAGCTTTATTGTACATTGTATACAGAAACAGTAGTAAACAATGTGACAATATGTTACAAAAAGTATACATTTCGTTTTGACTTCTACTGAACCCATTGTTCAGTGTTCAGTGTCAAACTTCAAATACAATACATGGTATGCGATGAAAAATGTTGTTAGCATCTTCTACATATTTTCTTGTGTATTATCATCCAATCAAAATTTACAAAATTTGTTTTAAAATAATAAACTGATCTACCCTACAAACAATATGAACTAACAAACTTACAGTGTCATTTACACTTGGCGTTTCACAACCATTAAAAGAGTAAAACAAAGACTTTACCAAAATGTGTGCAAGTTACACATAAAAATATAATCAGTCAAGTTGATAATCTCCTTGAGTAAAATCAGGTTTCCAATTAGTAACTGATATCAATACTATGTTTGATAGTCATATAACTAATATAAAAGTCAGATGTATCAAGCAGCTGGTGGTAGGTATCCAATCATTTCAATACTTTGGTTTTGTCGCGTTATTTAGAAACAAAGAAACCGGATACGCCATATTGATAAGACTTTTCAAGAGAAAACATCTCATCATCAACTGTATAACATCCCAACAGGTAAAAGATACAAATTGTAACTACAGTATTTCAGTTAATATGCTACATATTACATATAAAAGAAGTTAAAACTTTATCATGTTTATATTCAATTAAACTCATAAAGTCATAAATAACTTTTTTTGGGTTTTTTGGAAAATGTAAAGTAGTACATTAACAGTACAAGCTTTAACATTTTAAATTAGTGACCTTATTGTAGCTTTAGAACTATATTTAACACATTCATTATAAAATAAAGATATGTTAATTATTCTTCAATGATACATTCTTCAGTTTCACTAGCTTCGGAGTCGGATGTATCAACCTGCAAAGGCGCTGCAGCATCTTCCATATATTGGCCCCATTCAGTTACACCATGTACACCACTCTGGTATTTGGATGTTCCCAAATACCACAAAACCGAAGTCACATGTGAACATGTACCTACAGTCCTGGCTCCTGCCTTACATGTACAGTACCATGCAATGACATGGTCAGAATCAAATTGTATCCACAAAAGGTATGATCTGGAAGACACATGACGACTCTGAAGTCTAACTCTCAAAAGCCCGTTCATTTCTACATATAACTGCAGATCACTATCTTTATCAATGTATTCCTGTGCATAACTGTTACTGAGTTTAAGTTGGTAGGTACCGAGTGTTAGAAGTCTTAACATTGTATCATCTAATGATGGAAAGTTTATATCGGTAATATCGTCTACTTTAACCCACTTTTTACTCCTTCTTTTTAAATTATTTTCTTCAACGTATGTTTGCAGACTATTTGATTTTAAAACACGGTCCTTTATTCTTTTTGCATTTATTTGATCTTCTTCTTCATCTTTAGTTGAATTAATGGGTGGTAGATATTTATTTGAAAGAGCACAAACTATTTTTACATTTTCACCAATATGTGGAATCTGTGTAGTTGGCAGGACATGTTCAAAATATTTAAATGCTTTAATTCTAGCATTTGCAGCTTCCACAACCCATCGGACCTAAATATAAGACAAGATATGTGTAAATTTTTGGAAAATTATAAATACCCCTACGTCAATCAATAAATATTAGAAATCATGTATTTGGAAAACTGGTGGTTTTTAGAAAAAATCTCAGGACATGTATCATTCTTTTTCATGATCAGTTTCTCCTTATAGTACCTCTCAACTGACCAGGCTAGAGGTGTCTAGTGACTTGCTTTGGAATGCATTAAAGTGTCATTAAACATTTTATGGGAACCGACTAGATGAATATCTCCAATCAAACTGAAGATGATAAAGGTTTAGATCACATAGGGTTGTATGGTTTTTGGGTTAATCAGTCACTTACAGAACCCGGCTACATGTCCTAAGTTGCTTACTTTCCTTACCTGAAAATAATCACTGAAGAATCGACTATAGTATTTCTAATTAAACCAGAGATTTAGATTTCAAATAGGTGTATGGTTCTGATCAATTAATCTTTTATTATTATTATTATTATTATTATTATTATAAAATACCTTTGTAACTAAACGACTTGTGTTAGCATTTTCCGTATCCATCTGTTTTTGCCCTTTGGTCATGAAAGCTGGAATCTCTGTCTGTATTCCAAAGTCTTTTAAAAATGTAACAGAATCTCTGAAACCTCTGTCAACCACAAATATGTCGCTGGGTTGCATCCACTCCTTTATTTCTTCAATATTATTATTAATAATATGCTTTAAAATGGAAGCATCATTATTTTTGTGATCTGCAAAATATGGACCCAGGACACTGACAAAATGACCGGTTGTTGTAACAATTACCATCATTTTCACTAGAGGTCGACCTTTGTGAATACTAAAAGAACGCCTTTGAAAATGAAAATTACCACTTTTGTGAATATATATATATGTTCCATCCAGTACCAGAATAGCTTGATCTTTGTTATCAGCTAGTAGATTTTGTGCAAGAATTCTTGTGTGGTTGTTAATAACATCATTTCTTGAAATTTGAGAAAACCCTAACTGCTTTGTTACAAAATACTTTAAAAGAACATTTCTTGAGCAATGGATAGCTCTCCGGATACTTGATTTAGATATACTAAACAACGTTGATAATAATTTATTTGACAACCCAGACTTCATTTTAAACAGATATATCCCGAGTGTTGTGACAGCAGACCGCACGGGTGTATTTTTCACATGAGGTTTTACATACAGTTCAAATAATTCAAGAAACTGTTCCTTGTTTAGTCCAGTAAGATTCCTGAGATCATCATCAGTATAAAAACTTATGTTGTCGAAAGACATAGATCTTGAAGTGTTCAAAACATGCTGTCTTACTTTATCAAGAAGTTCCAGAATAGCAGTTCTGTTAAAATAAGCATGATCAATTGTTTTCATGTCTGTGAGCACATTTTCATTGAAGTAATCTAAAGAATGATTTAAATGAGCTGGACAACATCTGCTCTCAGCTGTTATTAAAATATTATTTCTTAATAATACCTCAGTCCGTACTTTTGCAGGTACAACAATAAGTTTAGGTCCAGGTTTTTTACATATAAAACAATAGGCATGGCTCCTAGTTGCACTATTAATTTTCAAACAGATGGCTTGTGGACTCAGTGTAACATTTACATTACTAGGAAGACCTTCTGTTGCACTTTGTTCTTTTGTACTGTCTGTATGCTGATTATCTAAATAAGCAGGACGACTACATTTTCCGCAAATGAAATCATTGCTGGTAGATTCCAAAAAGAATGTTTTCCGAAGGTACTTGGAAATGTGTTTGTTTACTGGTCGGCGCTGATGTAGTTTAAGCCTCTTCTCACACAATACACATTTTGACTGTGGCATTCTAAAAATAGAATTCTTAGGAATAGTAAACTATATATATATATATATCAACTGCAGGATAAAAGTCTGTTTGGTTGGTGACCACATAATTGTGTGTGTGTGTGTGTGTGTGTGTGTGTGTGTGTGTGTGTGTGTGTGTCGTATCTGCATTATTGCGACCATTCACGACGGATACACAACTATTTTTATCGAGATACTCAATTCCATGAGGCGCTAGTGCCAGTCAGATTACACTAGGCATGAAAATAAGGAATTTATTTAGCTTAATTCAAAATAGTCATATTTGCAGTATTCTGTTTTTCAAAAGCATATCATTATTATCATGAGTATAGTATTTGAAAAAAAAAAACCAAAAAAAACAAAGACCAAGAAAAGTGATTTTAAAGAGTATACCAATATAAATAATGAGAAGCCCAATTAAGTCATATATATAATATATTTATATATATATATATATATAAAAATATATATATATATACCCCATTTTGCATATATTGTTTTTTTAAAAAAAAAAAAATAATGAAGTATAAAATAAATCAGAGACAAAAAAAAAATTCAGAATTGAAAAAAAAAATTACGGATTATGATAAGATGCGAACCCCGGTCGTCTGTGTGATAAAGTGGTAGCTTATCCATTGCGCCATAGGCACGTTGTTGTAACCAACAGAATAAAAATTGTAAATGTACCTCATTTGTCACAGCGTTCGTGTTGATAACATGGATAAACAATTTTTTTTGAATAAATTGGGAGTTAAAACACCTTTTATGGTGACAAGTGTGTTTGTGTGTGTGTCAGATACTAGTAGTCATCCTGCTAGTTTTACAGTGTGTATCATTTATAATCAAGAGGAATCGCTGAACTGAACCGTCTGCCGGCCCGCTAGGGCGAGACCATTTCAGGGTAATAAAGTGATATCAAAGATGATTAAACTAAAGTAATTGTTTGAATTTATTAGCATACTTACTTTTCTAGTTGGAAACAGCCATGTAACGACAAGACAACGGAAGCTACATCATCTTTTAAATCGATTTTACCGCAGATTTCAGTTTCTTGTTTACATTGTTATGGATGCGTTGCAAGAGTTATGTCCCGTTCTCCGAGGTGAAAAGTTCCGTATTTATTTATTTATTTTTTTTGGAAAATATTTTTTTTTATATAATTTTTTGTATTATATTTCTTTTTTTTTTACTTAACTAAAATAACAACAATTTTATTTGTATAAAATTCGTTTATTAATTTAATTAAAAAGTGACTGTCAGTACACTCGTGTTGCGCACATACGTACTGGCGATTTGACAGCGAATACTTTGCCACCGTTTGATAGATTTTTGTTTTTTAAAGTATGAAGCCGCACTCTCGACACTTTGATACTTATATGCCATGCATATTATTACAAAAGGTAGTCGTAAAGTAAAAATCTTGGTGTCGCGTTCGTGGCTTCATATTTAAATTTTGCGTTTTGTCCAGGAAAATCGTGAAAAATCGTCAATTTTAGCCAAACAGGTACATGTTTGAGTCATTTATTTTTATATTTATAAACAAATTTCGGAATTCATGTTTTTAGAAATTTAAAGAAGCAAAACTAAATTGTTCGAAATTTGCACAAAAATATCCCAGGATCATAGTTCATGTTGCCTGATTTTACAGGGCAGATTATGCCCGTTAGTGAATTTAGCCCTTTCTATGAATATTAAATTATAAACTTATAACAGTCACGTACGTAAAAGATAACGCATTTGTTTTATCCTATAGGGGAATTATAACCATTAATATATATTTCAATCAAGCCTCAACTGAAAACTGACTCGGGAATGCATAAAATTACAAATTAATGAAATTGACGGCAACCAAATTTTTAGGTTTTCAAAACAAAATCAAAGAAAAATATTCAATGATAGATAACATTGGGTTTTTTGTGCATTTTAAAAGACTTATTTTTTCAAGCTGTCAAAGTAACTAAAATTTCTTAAACCTTAGCTATTTATAACATAGTTTACCTTTCATTTGAACTTAACGACAAAAGGTTCATAGGTTAAAAATGTAATTGATCTAAAGATTCCTCGAAGACCCGATTTCTGGCAATCTTGTGTAAAAAAAAGATTATTTTTGTCAACAATTATCAATGTATTTCTTGTTTATTTATTTATGTATTGATTTATTTATTCATTCATTTATGTATTTATTTATTCATTTATTTATTAATTATTTGTTTGTTTTTATTTTTGCAATTTTACATCATTTATTATATTCAGCACATTTAGAAATAGTGATTATATAATATAACCCGTCAAGTATATGGCGAGGCCATTTATGCTTTAGATTATTTTTAACGGAACGTGAGCCCATTTTTTATTCGACTAACCAACATTTTAGAACGATATTTTGAACACTATAAAAGTTACCTCGTAGGGGAAAAAGTGCTCTTCAGCCATGATTAAAACGACAGTGTCACGTGACAAAGTGTGCAATATGAAAATAGGATTCAGGAGACCTCGGACAGGAAAATTTTGCTTGCAAATATCGATATACATTGCACGCTAACATTTCGGAATTCCGATGGCATCGTTTTATTTTGTGTCAAACAAGTATTGCTGTAACATAATATCAATATTTTGCACGCTTACAAAAATTATAAATACATTTTTATACATATAACAATATTACAAATGTTTAAATTTAAATAGGATACTTTAATGATTTTTATATTTATCAATCAGTTTAGGCGACAAATATTTAGAATGTTTCGAATCATCAATATTATGTAACCTATCTTTATAATTGTAAACATATATACAATGCCTAAATATACGTATCCACGAAAACCAAGTAACCATGGAACATTTTTATTTGATACAACAATTATATTACAATGGAAATGAATTAAATGTATTGAAAATTATAGTTATATATCTCGCTGTTAGTGATAATTATATTATGATAATATAACTAATATAACGATTGCTATATAGCGATGATAATGATAGTTTGAGAGCATGATGAAATTGCTTTATAGCGATGATTATATTAGATTTTTAGTGATGATAATGACAGCTTTTTAGCGATGATAATGATAGCTATATAGCATGATGATAATATCTTTACAGCGATGTATATTTTAGGAATTTAGCGATGATAATGAGAGCTATATAGCGATAATAATGATATGTCTATATAACGAATAAAAACAATGATATCTATATCCCATGGTAATGGTAACTATCTAACAATGTTATTAGTGTTCATATAAAAGTGAAACCATTTACTATAAAAGAGGCCTATCGTATCAGTACTAATTTTTTTGTATATCAATAAAAATGGCGGATACTTTACATTGATAAAAAAAGATGATAAGAGAATGATAATTATAATAAAGTTATATAACAATAATAATGGTGTTATATTTCAATGATAATGTAATCTTTATAACAACGATAATGATAAAGACAGCTTTGTAATTACTGATTGTTATTAAGATTACAAATATATTTTGCTAACTATAGAATTTTTAATTCTTTTTTACTTTTTGCACGTTAATGATAACGTAGTTAATACATCAATAATATTGAAGCTTTGAAATTGTCAGATAATAACTCTGTATAACCAGATTGCGCAAGAGGAACTCATGGTCATGTCCGTAATAGGGTGGATGTTCGAATGTTGTTTTCGTCACATTTTTTTTTTCAGGTATTCGTGACGAAACAAATTTTATCAATCACGTGGTGATTGAGTGTGCATGTGTTTCTGATCTGCATTATACTAGTGCGCATTAAGGGCAATTTTAAGGAGCTAGTAATTTCACGGATAAACACTGCAGAACATCTAATCCATTATACTGGTACAGAGCCAACCAATAATGACCTTTGACAAGGAAAATTCTTTCTCACCTGACTCGCGCCATGACTTTGAAGGCTTACGTCTTAGTCACCACGACATGTCCTTAATTGAAGTCAAACATTAATGTACATGCCATTCAAAATTCAATTCTTTTTTTTTCGCTGTAAAATTTTATTTGTTATACAACCATTAAGACAGAACTTGTAACATTATATATTAATATTGAGAAAACGATTATTTCAATTTTCAAGTAAGTAAATGCTTTGGCTTTTTTAATTTATACCCAGCAACACAGAAACAATAATGTTTTAAGTGTTAGCAACAAGGCAACAAGGTTTTTAAAACCAGATCAATAAAGAAATATTAGTATACCGCCATTGTCACAAAATTTTTATATTAAATTTTCATTTTCTCCAAAATTGAAACCATTAACGTTTTTACACGAACTCGGAAAAACTTAAAATTCTAAAAGCAGTTCGTCTCATGATTCTGAACAGCATGTGGTATCAGAAAGTATTACAAATGGTAAAAGACTTATTTCAATAACAATAACAACACAAGAGGAAATCTAAAGGAAACCATAAGGATTTCTAATTGTTAACGGTGTCTTGATTCACTTCGATTACCAACATGTTTCCAACATCAGTTTGGCTCAGTAAATAAAGATGATCTAAAGATTCAAGTTTATAACAGAAAGAGTAATATAAAAAATCACTTAGCAACGGCCAATCAAGACATAAAACATTCGAACATAAAACTTATGAGGGACCTTGATTAACCTGAAATCGATGTTGTCAAAACTGGTTTTTGTCCAGACATTGGAGTAGTTTACAATTAATTTTTGCATATTTTATTGTGCTAAAATATATTTCTTTTTCAGATAAGACAACAATAAGATAAGTAATAATGTCGGGTAGCAGGAAAGCTGCATCTGAAATAATAATGTCGGGTAGTAGGAAAGCTGCATCTGTTTTCATCGTATTTTTTATTATTAACGGACTAAGGAATATTGAAGGTAAGTACCACAATGCTATTTAATCAATTAATTAATTTTCACAAGTACTTGTCTCTATTTCCAAATGATAAAATAAAATAAGATAAAAAATATAATTAAGAATTGACTGTCTTTTTTTCCTGGGTTATCAAGGAATGAACCAGATTTTAAAACTAGCAAATCTGATGAACTGCGAAGCAGTTCATTTTAGATTTGCTAGTTTTAAAATCTGGTTCATTCCTTGATAACCCAGGAAAAAATGACAGTCAATTCTTATGTTTTAATATTTTTCATAACATTCTTTTTACAAACTTCTCGAATGTGTCATACAAATAAGAAAGAAAAACCAGTATATACCGAATCTGTCGGCATTGTAAACATTCTGGGAACAGCCAATATGTCAATCAAAATAATTCCCGCCTTCTCACTGATTGTGTGACGTAATAGACGGCTTAAAAAATAGTACGCTGGAAACAAAAGAACATTTCATACAATTTTATTCGAATAGACAAACAAAGTTACAAATTCATATTGATTGTTAAATTACAGCTATTAAACGTTGAATTTGTCAAAAATCCCGATTGTATGGATGACAGGGTATTGGAAACACCAATGCGCGACGTTTTGTTGGACTGGGTTGTGCACAGGTCCGAGCATGGAACCATCACGTGATTATCAGTTGCTGGTAGAGAAGAAGAAGGATGGTCAGATGCAGAGGAAATTACGGCAGAAGTATTACCAGTGACAGTTGATGAAAGAAGCGTCGCTGCGAACTTAAGGCATGTTTTTGCATGGTCGAACAGTCGCGAGAGTAGCTCCTGACAGAGGCCTCATTGCGACGACCGCTCATAAACATTATCTGTCTGGTCTCAACACCGGCATCGCTCATAGCTTGTATGGTAGTGGCCCGCAAGCAGTGTGCCGTGTAGCGTTTAGAACACCCTGACGATGGAAATATTTTTAAGTATACAATAAAAATCGAAACAAATATTTTATTTATTTATTTAAAATTCAATATTTTTTCTTTCATTTTCAATGTATATTTAATTAAATAACACTATAAAATGTGATGGCTTGAATGTTAAAAATAGATTGATAAAAGTAGGTCACGGGAATTGCCTAATGTTCTAGATTTTCTACAATGAGTTCATCATAGGAATTCAATAGGTATTGTAAATATTTTTTATGTTTTGAAAAAATATTTATTTTGCTATAACGTGAAAAAACTTGAAAAAAGAAGGAAATATCAAAGTATGCATGTGGTTTTGTGAGATAAAAACAGATAGCTAAAAATAGGTCAGTTAGGGAAAAACCAGAATTGGTATTCATGCGCGATGTGAAAAACCGATGTTTATGCGAATAATGAAAACAAAAATCAAACTGGGTTCAACGTAGAAATTATTTTTCTATTGTAAATATATAATTATAATAATAATAATAATAAATAAATAAATAAATAAATAAAACAAGAGAAGTACATACCGAGACCACTTAGTAAACGTTCTAATCTTGAAGTAACTAGATTAACTAGACAGAAAAAACATCTATTAATTCATTATGATTTTGAACCAATTTGTGCAATTTCCATTGAAATACTTTAAGACGTGGTCTCTCTCTCTCTCTCTCTCTCTCTCTCTCTCTCTCTCTCTCTCACACACACACACACACACACACACACACACACACACACACACACACATTTTACCAACCTATCTTAAAGCACTTACTGTTAATGTTATGCTAATAAGTTTACTGCTAAAATAAACTAATTAGTGTTTTCTGATGTATTTTAGCACTGTGATTCCATATAAATTTTTTTTCGATATCCCTACATACACGCAATTTTGGCTTCATTGAATTAATGTTACAATGATGTATTTTTTCTACACCCCGCACACTTTATGAGATATATTGTGAAGTATTTTCACCATTGTGGTGATATATCCAGTTACGATTTTTACAAATATTTTTAGGTACAGAAGATCACACTGGTTCTAAATTCACTCTAGTATTGATGGAAAATGGTATTTATGATGGCAGTGCGTCCATTTTCTTAAAAATGATTAACCATGCCAGCACGGGTCTGTCATATCAAGTATCAAATTTGATTGGCCATTCTTTAGGAACTTCAACCATCACTGATAATACAGCGACATTGAGTTCCAGTGATTTTAGGCTTACTACAACCGGGTCAGTGATGAATGGTACAGAGAAATCAAATAAAGCCATTTATATAAATGTGGAAAATTCACCTCTTCCCGCAAACTTACCTTCGGCTTATCTCGTATTCAACAACATCGGGGCTAGTGACAGTACCCTTTTATTACCAGACACTGCTTTAGGGACAGCTTATTATGCTATCACGTATTGTGAGTTATTTGGATACTGTCAGATCGCTGTTGCACGTGATTCATCAACAACGACAACGTCTGTAACTATACGTCTGCCATCAAGAAGTGATGTTCATGTTATTTTTGAAAGCGTAACCTACACTGCGGGAGGAGTGATAACAACACAGTTAGAACACAAAGATGCGATACAAATTCAGTGCCAGTGCGATCTTTCTGGAACTTTAATTGAAAGCACAACAGCTAAAATTGCAGTGTTTTCTGGAAGTTATGAAGTAGTTGTTGGGGTTGGTGGAAAACGAGATTTTTTGTTAGAACAAATGCTTCCGATTTCAAGATGGAGTAAAGAATACATTGCATACTCAATGACTCTAAGAAATACGGGAGATTTTATTCGAGTGATTACTTCTCAAGCCAACACCATAGTTCGACTTTCTGGTTCTATCACTGTTAAACTATCCAAGGCTGGTGACTTCATTCACAGAAGAATAGATAGCGGGAACGCAGTTTACATTCGTGCTGACAAACCTGTAATGGTAGTTCAATTCACACTCAATACTGAAACAAACGATGGCTTGAACGGAGATTCGTCAATGTTTATTGTACAAGCAACAGACCACTATCTTAATGGGTATACATTTTACACACTAAATACATCAGGCAAAACTTACATAGCTTCCGTTATGCCCAAAAACAGTGAAGGTTTGTACCTTGATGGGGTTTTGCTAAATGATACTGACACATGTTGCCTGGCAACTAATATCGTTCCTGAAGAAAGCGTTGTTGTAGGTTATAAAAACGTCAGTTCTGGTAGACATACACTGACCTCAGCCTCAAATGAGTTCTTTGGTGTTTATCTATTGGAAGAAGAAAATGGTAAAATTTACAGTCAAATAATCGGATTTAGTATACCAGAGGTATGTTTATTTGGATTAACTTCTAGGACTCATTAAAAGTTTTATCAACGTGAATATTTTTTGTGACTGTTTCATACTTGAATTACATAATAGCTGAATAAAGTATCACCCCTAACAAAAATTTTATACATAAAACGTTTCGTGAATAGAGAAGATATCGGAAAATTTTAAATTTTTCTTTATCACAAGGTCAATATACTTTAAAGAAAATTCCCTACTTTTGTGACTTAATTGAAGAAAAAAAGTACTTACATTTAAAAAAGACTGAAACCTTCATTGTTAAGCAATATATTAAGGTATAAATTTTAGAATTTATGATGATGATTATTATTATTATTATTCAGGTTCCAACTACTAAACTAATGATACCAGGAGATAATATTGACAATGATAACAATATGCAAGTGGATGAAGACTTAGTCTGTTCTGAAACTGATATTTGTAAGTTAACATACACGATACCTGAATCGACTGATAGAAGTGGGTCTTTGTAAATAATTTTTGGCCTCTAATTGAATGTTTTAATACCCGATTCAACAGATCACGTCGCCGTCATTGCTTCCTATCTAACTTTGGTAGATTCTTTTGTGAGGAATTTTGTCAATTTGCCTACCGAAAGTACATTGCTTCCTCTATGTTATTAGGTCCTTAGTTTATATAATAATAATAATAATAATAATAATAATAATAATAATAATAATAATAATAATAGATGATGAATGATAAGAATAATTTGTATATATTGGAAATGTGGATTCTTTATCAAAAATTCAAACTTTGTTTTCGATACATTTGTAATTTATTAATGTCTTTTTTTTTTTACAGTGAGCGCAATGTCACATCAAGATTCTAACAAAGATTGTGGTAAAGTTTTGGGTAAGTGAAAATTAATCACTTTGTATAACAGTTAATTAAATGCTGAGTGAGAACAAGACATGCTTTTTTAATTTATTTTATTTTAAGCATCGCTTTGCATAATGTTCGGTAAATCAATAAAACACACATCATCACATCAGAAATATTGAAACAAACCATCATTCAATCTATAATTTATAAGACAAATCATTATCTTTAATTTCTGAAAATTTGCATGTTAGGATAGCATAGTTTTTATATAAATTTGCATATTATGCAAAAAATTGTATTTATTTTGTCATAAAGAGCTAGTCGATTTGTACTACAAAAAAAGCGGTTTCCAAATTATAACGCCAAAAATAAATAAATTAATTAAAAATAAATAAATAAATAAATAAATAAATAAATAAATAAATTTACTATCTCGTTTAAACGAGATACTAACTCGTTTAAACGAGATACTAACTCGTTTAAACAAGATAACTATCTCGTTTAAACAAGATGCTATCTCGTTTAAACAAAATAATAAATATCTCGTTTAAACAAGATAATTATCTTGTTTAAACAAGATATTTTCTCGTTTAAACAAGATACTTTCTCGTTTAAACAAAATAATTATCTCGTTTAAACAAGATATTTTCTCGTTTAAACAAGATAATTTCCTCGTTTAAACAAGATAGTATCTCGTTTAAACAAGATAATTTTCTCGTTTAAACAAGATAATATCTCGTTTAAACAAGATAATTTCTCGTTTAAACAAGATACTTCATTGATATTCTGGTATATTACAGAAAGCAGTGATAGTTAAAACAGCAGTAGTAATTGGCTACTTATAGCTGTAGCTGGCTATTGTAGTAGAAAAGTTAGCTACTAATAGCCAGTTATTTGTAGGAGAAAAGTTAAGTACTAGTAGCCAGTTACTTGAACGATAATGAAAAATACAAAACTAGCAATTATTTCTAGTTAGCTTTCATTGATTAAAAATAATATGTAATTGTTATTTATCTGATGTTTATCTGATCTGAAGTATCTGTGGCTATCTTGGATAATTGATGACCATTCTACAACCAAGAGTATTTACCACAAATTAAGTCTTACTTTCGCTTGGTGAAATACGGGGTTTTTCAAATAAAAGACTTGAAATAACAGAATTTTTTTGCATATGTTCAGAAAACCGAGACAACATAATATATATTTAAGAAAAACAAAAAAGGCCCATGGACCTTAAGGCTCACCAGGAGATATGCCCAAAATTGTTTTCAAAGTGCAATAGGCAATATATTAATTATAAAACTTTCCAAGTTTTCTCAAGCTTAGAGCTGCAATAAAAAACTTAATCAGAAATATCCAGCGACATTTCAGTTATAAGTAGCTAATGTGTCTCACAAAACATCATTATATTTAAAATAAAAAAAAAAATTAGTGTTTGAAGAATTGTTGTCAATCAACAATAGTTCACCAAATTCACAATAAGAAATGTATCAAGGTTTCAGGGTGGTGTTTAATATAATAGAACAAACACTAAATTAACAGTTTTTTTTAAAGATTTGAATCTTTGGTGTAAAATAATTTAGAGAGTTAATTAAGAACTGGAAAAGGGTTGGGTAATGGACTGGTTCCCTGGATAATAGGACTCAAGGCATGTCTGCCTCGGGAAGTCGTGGGTTCAAACCTCGACCAAGCCATACATAAAACATTAAATATTGATATATATGTATTGCTTCTTCGCATTGTGCTCGGTATTAGGCAGATAGAGTATGGACTGGTTCATAAGGTGCCAGGACAATGGATTGGGGGAGAGATTTAGTTTCAAGCTATGATTAAACATGATTCAAAACTTACACTCAATTAGCAATTTTTCGAATCATTTGAATCACTGAAATGATAAAATGAACTTTTAGAGAGATCAATAAGAAATGTAAAAGAGTTCATTAATACTGTTTTATATCACCCCAGTCACGATATTTTAACTTATATTGATTCAGTCAGTTTTGGAATGCTGGTGGAAAATAGAGTTTACAGAGAAAACCATAGACTTTCCTAAAGCAAACCTATAAGTTATAATACATTAGAATCTTCCCAAAAGAGATTAAAGTCTAGGCATTTGGAGAAACTATGATCAACAAGTGTACACACGCACTTTAGACCAATTAATAAAGGAATTTAGAAGTTAAACTAATAATTTGTGATACGTTTTTAAATATTTGTGTATTATGTCACTTTTTGAAAAAAAAAACTGCTTTTTTTTCAAGTGAATAACCATTTTTATAATATGTTCATACTCGGAACATTTCTAGAATTGCATAAATATTCGACGAAATGTCGTACTACAAGTAAATTTTCGCTTAATACGGATGTTTCGGGTTACCGTTTTCCGGGCCAGTTCTGGATATTATATATGCCCAAAATCACGTGATTTTCTGTTTTGGTTCCTCATGCCTATTTCCGGTTTGGATGCAATACACATTAGCTGACCATGAAAACGAGAAAAATTAGCTTGGTAAGTAATAATTACGGTAAAATTGAAATGAATCTAGGCTTATAAGTTCATTTAATTCTCAAAGCATCATAAAAAAAAGTCTGATATTTTATATGTGTTCAGCTGCACAAATGACACTTGATATCGGTCATACTGTAGCTTGAAATTCAAGTTGAATACGTGACGGGTATACTAAGAAGTTAAGTTATATATTAGAATAGACCAGGAACCAAAAACTTTTCCCAATAATTTCTTGACTTAATATAGTTTCCCCACAGTCCACGAATTGCTTGGTATGTCAATTAATCTAAATATTTATTTGCTTGAAAACTGTTGTCAAAGTGAGACTTGGTCTTACCAAAATTAAAAATTTATACGGTAATGCAACCGTACATAGATTGAGCTACTATACTGCTTGCAAACCTATTCTGTTGTATGTATTTATTTTTTGTGACCTAAGAGATGTCTATATTGTTCAAGATGATGACAATTTGACTATTGAAATTTGAAAACCCTTTTAGGGGGATCAATACATGGATATATTGGTTTGATATTTAATCAGTAGTTCCCAACATTTGTGAAATGATTTCAAAACAACTTTGTAAAAGTCCCATAAACTGCTTGAACTGAAAATATGTGCTAGTGATTTAGACATACATGTTGATTGTGTTTTTGTTTTTCTTATAGAATGTGTACCTGATTACTGTATATGTAAAATTGCAAAATAAGACTGTTGTGAATCTGACAAGCCATAGTGACATCTGATCAGCTTGCATTGACACATCTGTTTTATTTTGCATATTTCCAGCTCAAAAATATAGAGCAGAAGAATATCATGTTATCTAAGGTACTTAAGAAATAACAGACTGGTTTTAAGTTAAGTATAAAATAAATATTAACTTATGTAAATTGGAAATTTATTTAGTGAAGATTTCTTTGTGACAAAGCTGTATTTTGGTTTTATTGGATTTCTGGAGACACTGCTGGGGGTTGCGGGTTCAGAATCAAGTCATGTTTTGTGCCATGATATTACATTGCTTGATTGCACCCAGTTGCAAAACTGATGTCAGATACTGATGGTCTACCAGATACTGTTTGATAGGATTTGTCATTGGTATTCCGTTTGAAGGGAATCTTGTACTTTTGGTATTAGTCACTTCATGTCACAAAAACTGGGATAAGTACAAATTTGATCAAACCATAGTCTTGACTCTGGAGTCTTTAACATTAATGGTACAGTCATTGGAAAAAATGTGCCTTATAGTCAGTGGGTTCCTAACCCTTTAGTAAGGACAATGTCACTACACAGGCAATCTAGTTTACAGTGCCATCTGTTTAAATGGAAGCCCCTTTGGAACCAGTTTGTGATAAGAATATATCTGTTTACACAGATTGGTATAACAGAGATCAGATAAAATTTTTAAGACTACTTGGGACTTTGTCATGTAATCAGATTTTTTGTGTACTCATCACTAATTTAGTTGTAGTTTAGCATAAAAAGGTGTAATTTCCTATGATTTTTGTATTTTAAAATTACATTTTGACTATTTAAGAGTTATAAGAATGATGAGTAGAATGGATCTACTTGTGATGTGCCTAGTGTAAACTAAATATGTATATGCTAAATATGCATGTCATTTTTTTTTATCCATTTTCATTAGCATACTAATGACAACATGATATATTTTGTTTTTAATTTTAGATTTGCATGTGTATATCTGAATGAGTATTCCAGCCAAAGGAGCATTGACATTAAAAGAACCCATGGAAGATAAAAGATGTTGTCAAAATATGATTTATTATATGACATCGAAAGATAGACTTTTGTGCATATACAAATGTATACATTTTTCGGCTAGAAAATCACTGGATGTTTGTTGTTGTTCTTTGACTGGTAAAAGCCATCAGACTTTTGTGTGTGTACAAATGTACACATTTTTCGGATAGATTATATCTCTTTAAAAATATAGTACACTTTGCTAGAAAATCACTGGATGGTTGTTGTTGTTCTTTGACTGGTAAAAGTTATCAGAATGAATAGCATGGTAAAGCTTATATCTGTTTGTAAACTTTAATCTTCTCCTTTGAAAGAAGGGCTTTGGTTACAAGGCAGTTAAGGCATCTCTCAGCTATGGTTTAGATCCCAATCAACTGAATTTGTTTACCTTGCATCAGCAATTTTTCAGCTATTCTTGATAAAACAAATAAAAAATGGTAATCTCAAGTGTTGATCGTAGAACAATTTTACTTTTTACATGATTTCACAAGTATTTATGAGCTGCGTACTAGTGCATACTTAAAGTGATTTTTAGAGAGTTTAACTAGTCTACAATGTAGAAGATAAGCATTGTAGACCTACAGTCCATAATGCTGGTACCAAGCTAGGCAGTAGAGGCCTATACCAAGAAAAACATGTTCTTAATTTCAGTCAACTTTTATGGATTCCACAATGGGGAGATGCTTTAGATTTAGGCTTATGTTATTTTTGCTGTAACCACTTGGATTCTGTAGCCAGTGACTTAAGAAAAAGCGGATTTATCTTCTAAGCATTCTGTAATGAGTATAAGCCTGTGGTCTTTGATAAAAGTTTTATAGATGCTCCATATCAATGGGTGTGTTAAGATAAGAAATAACTGTTTTGTCTTTAAAGCTGCAGACTTATGCAAAATTATTCCACTTCATCTAATATGATGTCTCTTTTTAAGACAAATGATCTTGAATAAAGCAATAAAAATGAGATTAACTTGACTTTGTAAAGTATGACATATATGTACCCTCTTAATCATTGTTGATATTTTCAGATTTGTTAAAGAAAGATATTAAAAGTTATTGTTTTAATTCACTAAAGGTCAAAAAGCAGCTGAAAATATCAAAAAATTTTAGTCAGGTTTCAAACTGAGCCTTGACTGCATGGCTAATTGGTCCATTTGGAATCTTGTGTAAGTCAAGCATGTCTAATATATATTACTTTTCAGTAACAATACATGAGCTGTTTCTGAAAGATAGATCTCGCAAAAGATTCCATTTCTTGTGATTTAAAATTAAATCCAAAGTGGATAGTTTTTAATCAAATTATCTCTAGCAATATATAAAATGTTAAGAAGCAAACATTGAAAATTTGAGGTTTTAATATGAGACCAGATGATTATATCCATTTTGACACATATTGCTTGTGAGGCAAATACTAGTTCAGAATTTATATTTCAATACTGGAAGTTGGCTACATTTTGGTCAAATGAATCACATCATATAATTTTTTATAAACACTTGATCCATAGTCCTTTACTGGAACTGGTTGAACATGATTTCTTAGACAATTTGGGAAATAAAATGACTACAATAAATAAATATCCAGCTTGTACCAAAGTAACCAATGGCAAACGAAATCTTAATAACATATGTGACAGTGACCAACCTTTCATTTACATTTTCGTGCGCTCTTTGATAATTTTAGCACAAGAGATGATAGAAAACAGTTCTCATATAGATTAAACAGAAATTCTATCGTGACAAACACATATCTTTGAATAATCCCGGTGCTTGAACTAGTGGACTGATTTGTTTACACGTAACCCGTAGTACCGGAAGTGACCCTGTGGAACTTTTGTTACATGTCGTAGACACTTTTTATCTTCAAAGATACGAGAGCGCGTAACCCGAAACATCCGTATTGTGTCAGTACGACAAAAAGTCCATTCGACGAAGTGTCTGCACTGGGATAAGAATACATATTCATTGATTGTTGTTACTATCTTGGGGGCTTAGTGGTAGAAGGTCTGCCTTAAGACTACATCAGTGGCTCATTGGTAGACTGTCTTTCTCGACAGTCATTGGTTCAAATCGTGGCTGGATCATACATATGACCTTGAAATTTGAAATATCGAACGGTTCACCTGTTGCCAGGATATTGAACTGGGGGAATGGTTTACTTGTCTGCGGCATACTGACACGGTGAGCTAGCACCTTACCAAAAAGACACCGCGAGTTTGTGCTAGTACATAACAGACCAGGCTACACAAATGCACACCACACACTTACATGCACTTGTACTTAGTTTAATTTTTACATGTACATTTTACATCAATAACACACAAACACACACTGTCATACGGATATTCTTACGCACATATAGCTAAAAAAAAAGGATGCGACATTACACAACATTTTAACTAACCAATCCTATGGTGCAAACTAAATGGGGTCAAAATTTTGGATGGTGGAAGACTTTAGTAATTGTGCTTGCTACAGTTACAACTCTGGTTTGTTTTGCTTTTCTTTTCAAAGTAATGTTGGTCAAATACAGGACAAATGCAATAATATAAATATATGTTGTAAAAAAGAAATTGAAGCCGAAAAATGTACCCATAGAAATCTATACCTAAATGTAACCCTCCCCTGTCGAATCGTGTAAGCGTATATGTGCATATTAAGGCTTTTATGGCTGATATTTGATATCAATGTTCACAAAATATTAATGATCATGATATGAATTAATACTGAATATTTTTTAAATGAATATTCAGCTACTCGTACTGAGTTTTAAAAATCATAAAAATCTATACATAAATCATAAGCGTATATATGTACGTATAGGTGCGTATGAAGACTTAAATATTAGAATATTTGGTATCATTGGAGAAAGAATTCAATAACGTTTTTAGTTATTACTAAAATGTGGGTGATTTATTAAAATGATGATGTACTACGTTCATGGTACACGGAAACGAATGCGGAAGTGATATCCGCGAAAGCCGTCATTAAAACCAAACTACACACGGTAAACATTTGTTTGTTTCTAAAAGTAAATAAAAACTGCATTTTGTAACTAGAAATTAATGCTAGTTTTGTATTTTTAATCATCAAGTAACTGGCTGATAGTAGCTAACTTTTCTTCTACAAGTAGCCAGCTCCAGCTATAAGTAGCCAATTACTACTACTGCTTTTGACTATCACGGGGACCGCTTTCGTCAATATACCAGAATAACAATGAAGTATTAACTTGATTAAACGAGAAAGTATCTTGTTTAAACGAGGAAATATCTTGTTTAAACGAGATAATTATCTTGTTTAAACGAGATGGTAATTTTTTTTCTACTGTATAAAATGGCACTAACACGCTTTCGTACTTATAGATACAAGGTATTTGGTAAAAATCTCAATGTTTGTAAACTTTTAAAAAAACATTTAGTGTTTCTGAATGTTCATATAATGTAAAAGTCTTCATCTTGACTGTCTAGTTTAACACCTCCAAACAGAACAAAGATTTGTTTCTTTTTAGTTACCACAAAGCTTATTTTCAGAAATTCCTTTACCTTTTGTTTTTCAGGTACTGGCTGAATAAACAATTTTTACAGATCGTCAACCTCTTTTCTTGCTTGCTCCATGTATTACCAAAACATCTTTATCTACAATCTTATATATTTCATTTCATATTTTTAAAAGTGTGGTCTGTTTTTTTAATTGTAGGTACCTCTTCTAATTCAGGAAAATTATTTATGCTTGTATTTCCTGGAAGTGGCGGAGAAGCGGTTTCAATTATGAAGTTCTATGTTTCATTTGCGTCATCGACTTCTTTTGATTATACGGAATTTCCAAGTGGAACAACAAACAGGATGTCAGTAAACCAGAAAAAAGAAACACAAGTAAATAATTTAAACAATGAGATGGAGTTAGTAGAAACAGGTGTGCATGACCGGATGGTCTTCATTGAATCCAATGACAACATCGTTGTTCATGCACAATATGTCGGCGACCAATCAGCTTATTCTTATTTGGCTCTTCCAGTAAATGCTTTCGGTTTGGAATATTTTGCCGTCACACATTATGCAGGTAAAAACAACACAATTACAATTGTTGCTGCTTATAATGACACCGTTGTTTCTATTCACCTACCATTCCTAGCACAAGGCGAAGAAGTGTTTTTTGAGGGTCGCAATTATGGTGGCAACGAAGTTATAACAGTGACATTAGCCCAACGTACAAGCATACATATAAGACAAAATCTTGATTTAACCGGAACTTATATTCGAGCGTCAACTCCTGTAGCGGTTTTCAGTGGAGCAGACGATTATTTAGAACAGCTTTTTCCAACTGAATATTTTGGAACAGTATTTGTTACGCCAAAGCTGGTCACTGCATTTACTACAAACCTTCTCAGAATCGTCGCCTCAGAGGGTAACACAATTTGTCAGATAGACCATAATGCTATTTACACTACGTTTCATAACATGACATTTATTGGTGAAAAAGTGGATCAAATTATGTCAGGTTCTGATAACAAATACACTATATCATGCAAAAAAGCTGTTCAAGTTGTACTTTTCGCACAATCATCAACAAATGGGGGGTTTATGACCAACGTTGTACCGAGGCAACAACTCAAAGCATCGTATTTCTTCACGACAAATATGCTTCAAGACAATCAGCATATATCAGTACAACGATTTGGTACTAATTTTTGGTTAAGATTATTGAGAGATGGAGGACAAATTAGAGAAGATACGATTAACAGATATATTGACACCAGTGTCAATTATGGACTATCATACATGGAGTTCCAGACCAAGCACAATAACGAAACATATGCGGTTTACGTGTTCTCAGAAGGAGTTCCCGGTTCAGCTACATCTTTTGCATTTGGAAGTTTAGGGGGAGCAAAACTAAAGGTTCTTACCACGGTATGTGACTGATTAACGATTACGTCAGAATATATAATTCCTAAGTTTATGCGAACCAACACTTTTCAAAATGAGCCTTGACAAACGATCAAAATGGGAGACGCGTTTTCTGTCGGAGAGAGAGAGAGAGAGAGAGAGAGAGAGAGAGAGAGAGAGAGAGAGAGAGAGAGAGAGAGAGGTGTTTGATATATGAGAAAGAGAGAGAGAGAGAAAGAGAGAGACAGAGAGAGAGAGAGAGAGAGAGAGAGAGAGAGAGAGAGAGAGAGAGAGAGAGAGATGATATACATGTATATCAGAGAGAGAAAAGAAAGGGAGAGAGTTTATATATCACACACACACACACACACACACACACACACACACACAGATACAAATTTTCACATTTAGTTTTCCTATGAGACTGAAATAGAAGTGTCTCATTTCATAGAAGTTAAGGATTTGTAAGACTTTTGATGCGACATTTAAATACTCACATACTGTTATATCATAAAATGGAAAAATCATATTTACATCCTTATTTTCTTTATATATCTTTACGTACACACACCGACATCTTCTATATATCCTTACATCACAGACATTGGATAGTTGTATCATTTTTCAGCTACTCACGACGAGAGAAAGATTTTTTCTCTAGGAATTTATCTAAGAACAAGATCATTTATGCATTGGATTTGAAGTGTGTATTATGGTTTCCCTTATTCTGGCGCCTTTAGGGCGACCGCCTGTTAATGAGCTAGCTCACCTTGCCAGTATGCCAAAGACAAATATCAATTCCCCAAGTCACATTGACACCGGATGAACTGAATCTGTCCCCTTAATGCCGAGCTCAAAGCGAAGATGCAGTATCTCAAATTGTCTTATGAATGACCCGACTAGGGTTTGAACTGTCGACATCATACTCTCGAGGCAGAAGGTCTACCACAAAGTCATCCTATATATTATAGGACATGCGCATTTAAATTATATAAATATATATTTGTTATTCCATTGCAGACTTGTACACCAACCTCAAACACTGTTAATGATGAAATAGATAATGACTGTGATGGACTTGTGAATGAAGAAATTTGTGTTCGGAATATATACCAATACGGTTTGTCAAATATAATAAAAAAAAAGTTTTTTGGTGCTTTATTGCTTGAAATTGTAATACCCTAACAATATGTTAACAATTGGTAATGATAATTTCAAGTTTTGATGCATACATGGAATGACCGGGTCCATGGTCAAAGTTTAAAGAAAGTTTTTAACCTTCTTTTCGCTACTATATAAAATATTTTGGAAAATATGTCATGCTAAGCTATTTTTATGTTTTGTAACAATGTTTTTTTTTTTAGATAATACGAAGGTCAAAGGTAAAAGCCATGACATTATCGATTTGATAAACTTTAAAACGCTACATCAATTCTTGCCATGGGGTTTTCATCTTTGATGTTCATACGATAGAAACTCCAAAAAGTAATCGAGGACAAAGTTCTGAGAGTACTGAGTTATTCTATGGTTTCCCTCGTTTGTTTTATCTTTTCTACTCGATTAAATTAAAATACAAGTAGTTTCTTTATCCTTCAATAACAGCCCAATAAAAAAATTAATTTACCTGCTTTCTCTCTGTAAAGTATTTTTTCATTTATACTTTGCAGTTTTTACATGAAAGATATATATCAAATAAGTTTTAAGTATAAATATGGTGTAAAATATGTCTACAATGCGTGGCAACTTAATACAATTTCTGATTTAGCGATATTGAACAAAAGTGACATGTGCCCTAGGTTGAAATCCGCCAGAAAGAATTCTCAGATATATTAAATTGTCTCGAATAATCCCGTTTTAATTTTAGCGCCAGAAGTGTACATATCAAATGAAAAATATATACCAGATTTTGATGTAGATGGGTCCTTGGACGAAGACTGCCATATGGAAATTCCGGGTAAGGATTTATAATTTACGATTATAATAAAAAAAAAAACTTTATCAATGAACATGTAAAACAATGTACGATACAGCGAAAACGTACATACAATGATTTTGAAAAATATGAACTATGTTCACCAGCATTTGGTTGGTTTTAAAGACTAGACGGTTGTTCTATCAGTATTTAAGAATGTACAATTCTTTCTAATATACCATAATTTGACTTCATTGTGTTGGGTTGGTTTAGTTTCAAAAGTAGACGGTTGTCCTATCAATTTTTAAGAATATACTATTGTGTTTTGTTGGATTAATTTTAAAGGCTAGACGGTTGACACATTAATATTTACGAATAAACCATAATTTAGCTTCATTGTGTTGGGTTGATGGGTTTGCTAGACGGTTGTCATAAACTGTGCATTTGTTTTAATGCAGTTATAACTGTATAAGTAATGAAACTCATTAACGGTCTTTAGAATCATTTGTTAAGATTGTGCTTTTTAAGATTTAAAAGTGTTTTAATGAATATGTTAATTTTTTGACCGTCTATTGTTCTTGTGAATAAAATTATATATATAAATTTTACTTTTCTATTACAGTGCCTTCAAGTTCCATAGAATTACCATCGTCGATTGAACCAACGCCCTCTAGTGATTTTTTAAGCACTCACTTTATTGAATCATTTACAATGGCGATTCAACCGACGTCATCAATTAATTATTTATATGATTCTATAACAGAATCGACAACGATATATGCCTCTGAATCAACATCTCTTATACAGCATCTTGTGTCTTCTTCTTCATCGACACAAGTGACGACAACGCAGGCATCGACGTCGAGAATGTGTGGCTGCCCGTGTTCAAAAACAGGTAGTTGATCCGAAATATCAAAATCTCACCCAAGAGAAAATAGAAAAAATTGTTGAAGAAATAAAAAAGGAATTGACCTGTCGAAAAAGGGAATCTATCGTCCTCGATACGTAAGAAGACGAGCGCTAAAGACGATAGACCGTCGTCGACTGGTATCGGCTCTGTCGGTATAGTCTTCTTCGTTATCGTATTTGGTGGCCTGATTTTAAGTGACGTTACAGCGCTTTATCAACATTTAAAGATACTTAAAGATAATCTTTGTGGGTTTCGTCGATCAAATTGATGTATTTTTAGAAAACAATAATGATGTTATAAATAATATTGTCATACGATATGTAAAATTTGTAACCTAATATTGGGAGATTTGTAAAAACATATCGTTTGTAAATTTGATAAATGTTTTTTCATGACTAATATTACAATCATCAAATTATATTTGTCTGGAAATATTATAAACCGAAAATATTTGACAAAACTGATGATTAAAGTCAACTTGAACCAAGTTCAGGTGTTCTTTAATCAAAATGACATGGTCTATAGTCCTAAACTTCTTGTTTTTCGATCATTAATTGATTAAAATTATATAAACAAGAAACTTTTATTGGTTAAAATAGTACACCCTTTCACTTAAACTTACTTATAATGGTGTAGTTAAACAAGAAACACCGTTGGTCCTTCAGATAGAAAAGTCGGTCGTTTATTTATTTATCTATTCATTTTTTAATTTATTTATTTTTATTTTAATTTACAAAAAGTGAAGTGTTTTATGAAAGCTTGTGTTAATTTGGTCTAAATTTTACTGTTTCACATGTGAAAAATGCATTTCTATGAACCGTCTTGAAGATAATTGCTTACGAAATCTATATATTTCTTTTTCTAAATTGACGAACTTTTTGTATCACAAAGACCAATAATACCTTTACAGGCACAATGTGCCGCCATTTATTGTATGTAAAGTTAAACCAAGTGTTTGGTAATTTTTGGTGTATAATTATTAGTACTTGTATATAAAGTACTTCCAAAATATATTTTTTTTTGTGTTTTGTTGAATAAAATTTTTTTAAGAAACGGCAACTAGAAAACAAATCAAAACGAAACAAACATGCATGGTGCAGATGTTATATATCATTTTTTAATTTAATCATAAAATACATTAAAAAATGAAAGTACATGTACCATTTTTGAATATACTCAAAAATAGTCTATGGCACAGACAATACTTGTGTAGATAGTATAGGTATTGAAATTAAAAGGTCTGAAAATGTTTGATGAACCAAAACCTTTTACTTGATAAAACGAATTCCAAATAAATAAATAAATAAATACATAAATAAATAAATAAATAAATAAATAAATAAATAAATAAATAAATAAATAAAATAAAATAAAAAATTAAATTTAATTGATTGGAGATTTTTAGCTTTTAAGTCACTATGAAATCTTACATAAACAGATTGAATAAGTTTAAACATTTCTACAAAATAAATAAAAATTCTTTAATGTTACTATATTAATTTTATTGAAGTTGTTCATTTAGCTAGTTATAAAAATGGCGGCAAATTGGAAAATTGACCTGAAGTCTTCCTGAACATCTTTTTATGTTAAATGCCAGACTAGATATTAAACACTTGAAGAGAAGGATTTATTTTTTGATTGATTTAATGAGGTTTTACGTCCCAGTCAAGAACATTTCACTTATTTCGAGACGTCACCAGCTTTAAGCGAGGTGCCAGAAATTTTGACCATTACAGTGCGCTTAGGGCAATGTGCAGGTAGGGTTCTTTAACGTAAAACCCCTTGAAATCAAGAATATTTCACTCATATCGAGACGTCACCAGCTTTACGTGAAGTGCCAGAAATTTTGACCACTGTAGTGCGCTTAGGGCAATGTGTAGGGAGGATTCTTTAACGTGCCACGCCTGCTGTGACACAGTGCATCGGTTTTTAAGGTCTCATCCAAAGGACCCCGTAACTTTCTTTTCTAAATGCCGAGTGCTTGGCGAAAAAACAGTCCCTAACAAATTTTCAAGTCTTGGTCAGACCCGGTCAGGGTTCGAACCCTCGACCTCCCACATACAAAGCAAGCACTTAAACTGTCCGTAGTGGTTTGAAGAGAAAGGGATAAAGCAGAATCTAGTTAAATAATATGTACTATGTAATAGCGAATGTAACTAAGAACACAACACCAGATGACAACAAAAAATATTATAAAAACAATGCGGGCATAATAAATACATGTTTCAACAGTTGATTATAAAACTTCCTATTTTAAAAGACGAGAACTGGAAATAAAGACAAACTGATATCCAGTCGTTTGTGTCTAGTGATTTTTTGTTTCCTAACCAAATCTATTTACAAAAATTGGAATTATTAAAACGTAGCACATCCTAAAACACAAAATGATAGGTACAACCTGATTTGGGTCAATAAAGGGTAAATATAGATATCATACTTTTGTAGAGCCACGAGTGTCGTTTAGTCTAAAATGTCGGTTTATTGAATTCAGCACTTTTCTCAAGAAAGTTCTTATCCCACGTATGCTTTACAATTTCGCCGAACAATTTTAAAACCATTATTTACAGTGTTGTTTAAATCTGATTTTAAATCACACACGTAATAACGTATTCGTCGAGGAGGATTTTAAAAAGTAGTCCGCTGAATCCGTTGGTGCTGTTGATAGCGAATGTTGATTCAAGTTCTTCATAGTTCGTGGAAAGAGAGACTTCAATTTCGTTTTGGTGAGAGGTAGGAAACTCGGAAAAGACGTTAGACGTATTTCATATCTGGTCTTACTTGAGCTTTAAAGGTATTTTATCCATGCAATGGACAACACGAAAAGGCTTAATAATAAAAACCACAAAGCAAAAATGTCAAAAGGCACCAGAAGTTAAAACAAAAAATATTATGCCAATGCTGCAAAAGCAACAACAACAACAACAACGACGACGACGACGACAGCAGCAGCAACATCAACAACAACAACAACAACAATGATAATAATAATAATAATAATAAATAAATAAATAAAATAAACAAACAAATAAGTTAAAAAATAAAATAAAATAAATGAATAAATAAATTAACATTTTTTTAAAATAAATATAACCAAAATAAACCCTAAACGGCGTGAAATGAAATTGCAAAAATCGGACTTTTTCTCATATTAACAAAATGACATAGCGGTGCAAGATTTCTGGACTAAAAAAACCCCTTTGCTTGAAAAATAGCGTCTAGTGCGCATCAGAGCATAGTAAAACTATCTAAGAAGTTTACGTTTAAAATATATGTTATTTTTGGCAGAGAAAAAGTGATTGAAGCTATTGTATGACTTTAGTATTCCAAAAAAATATCGTAGAATATTGTTGGCAAACGTATAATAGTTCTGTTTGATATAGTGCTGTCATATATACCACTTTTTGAATTAAATCATAAAAATACATTCAAAAAGTGGTATATGACATACGATTACCACTTTTTGAGTGTAATTTTTATGATTAAATTTATAAAGTGGTATAAGACAGTGCCCATAATACAATGGGCACACGTCATCTTACAAATTGGTGATGAAGATCCACAGAATAACCTCCCTTTAACCGTCATCAAAATCAGAACTATTCCGATTTATTTTATGATGATAAGGTAATGTGGCTGATACATGATTATGTGTACTTATATTCGTTTTTATGGAACCACAGAATCGTGTAAACGATTATTTAAATTAGTTTAATAGACTTTGCAGGAAATCGTATTCATTTGGGAAGCCGTAGATATCTTTCTTTTTCTTTTTCTCCCTTGTATGGACACGTAAATGAAAAATACAAAGTTTTATATTTACATATTTTGTTCCTACGTCGGTATTTACAAAGTTTAATATGATTTGTGTTTTAAAAGACTAATTGGTCGATTGTGGTTTTTTAAACTTTAGTAAAAATGTAATAAATAAATACAAAATAAATAAATAAATAAATAAATAAATAAATAAATAAATAAATAAATAATAAATAAATAAATAAATAAATAATTAAAATAAAAAATTAAATTTAATTGATTGGAGATTTTTAGCTTTTAAGTCACTATGAAATCTTACAGATTGAATATGTTAGAAAATTTCTACAAAATTAATAAAAATTCTTAAATGTTACTATATTAATTTTATTGGAGTTGTTCATTTAGCTGGTTACAAAAATGGCGGCAAATTGGAAAATTGCCCTGAAGACTTCCTGAACGTTTCTTTATGTTAAATGCCAGACTAGATTTTAAAAACTTGAAGAGAAGGAATTATTTTTTTATTGATTTAATGGGGTTTTACGTTCCAGTCAAGAATATTTCACTTATTTTGAGACGTCACCAGCTTTAGGTGAAGTGTCAGAAATTTTGACCACTGTAGTGCGCTTAAGACCCCGTAACTTTCTTTTCTAAATGCCAAAGTGCTTGGCGAAAGAACAGTCTCTAACAAATTTTCAAGTCTTGGTCAGACCCGGTCAGGGTTCGAACCCTCGACCTCCCACATACAAAGCAAGCACTTAAACTGCCGTAGTGGTTTGAAGAGAAAGGGATAAAGCAGAATCTAGTTAAATAATATGTACTATGTAATAGCGAATGTAACTAAGAACACAACACCAGATGACAACAAAAAATATTTTTAAAAACAATGCGGGCATAATAAATACATGTTTCAACAGTTGATTATAAAACTTCCTATTTTAAAAGACGAGAGCTAGAAATAAAGACAAACTGATATCCAGTCGTTTGTGTCTAGTGATTTTTTGTTTCCTAACCTAATCCATTTTACAAAAATTGGAATTATTAAAACGTAGCACATCCTAAAACACAAAATGATATGTACAACCTGATTTGGGTCAATAAAGGGTAAATATAGATATCATACTTTTGTAGAGCCACGAGTGTCGTTTAGTCTAAAATGTTGGTTTATTGAATTCAGCACCTTTCTCAAGAAAGTTCTCATCCAACGTATGCTTTATAATTTCGCCGAACAATTTCAAAACCATTTTTTACAGTGTTGTTTAAATCTGATTTTAAATCACACACGTATTTACGTATTCGTCGAGGAGGATTTAAAAAGTAGTCTGCTGTTGATGCTGTTGATAGTAAATGTTGATTCAAGTTCTTCATAGTTCGTGGAAAGAGAGACTTCAATTTCGTTTTGGTGAGAGGTAGGAAACTCGGAAAAGACGTGAGAAGTATTTCATATCTGGTCTTACATGAGCTTTAAAGGTATTTTATCCATGCAACGAACAACACGAAAAGGCTTAATAAATAATAAAAACCACAAAGCAAAAATGTCAAAAGGCACCAGAAGTTAAAACAAAAAATATTATGCCCATGCTGCAAAAGCAACAACAACAATAACGACGACGACGACGACGACAGCAGCAGCAACAACAACAACAACAATAATAATAATAATAATAAATAAAATAAACAAACAAATAAGTAAATAGATAAAATAAAATAAATGAATAAATAAATTAACATTTAAAAAAAGAAAAAATAACCAAAATAAACCTTAAACGGCGTGAAATGAAATTGCAAAAATCGGTCTTTTTCTCATATTAACAAAATGTCATAGCGGTGCAAGATTTCTGGACTAAAAAAACCCCTTTGCTTGAAAAATAGCGTCTAGTGCGCATCAGAGCATAGTAAAACTATCTAAGAGGTTTACGTTTAAAATATATGTTATTTTTGGCAGAGAAAAAGTGATTGAAGCTATTGTATGACTTTTAGTATTCCAAAAAAATATCGTAGAATATTGTTGGCAAACGTATAATAGTTCTGTTTGGTATAGTGCTGTCATATATACTACTTTTTGAATTAAATCATAAAAATACATTCAAAAAGTGGTATATGACATACGATTACCACTTTTTGAGTGTAATTTTTATGATTAAATTTATAAAGTGGTATAAGACAGTGCCCATAATACAATGGGCACACGTCATCTTACAAATTGGTGATGAAGATCCACAGAATAACCTCCCTTTAACCGTCATCAAAATCAGAACTATTCCGATTTATTTTATGATGATAAGGTAAAGTGGCTGATACATGAATATTTGATTATATTGGCTTTTATGGAACCACAGACTCGTGTAAACGATTATTTAAATTAGTTTAATAGACTTTGTAGGAATTCGTATTCATTTGGGAAGCCGTAGATATCTTTCTTTTTATTTTTTCTCCCTTGTATGGACACGTAAATGAAAAATACAAGGTTTTATATTTACATATTTTGTTCCTACGTCGGTATTTACAAAGTTTAATATGATTTGTGATTTAAAAGACTAATTGGTCGATTGTGGTTTTTTAAACTTTAGTAAAAATGTAATAAATAAATACAAATAAATAAATAAATAATAATAATAAATAATAAATAAATAATAATAAATAATAAATTAACTAATGCACCAATGTAAAGAGTAAGAGAGAGAGGTCCATAATATAAATATCACGAGAGAGAGAGAGAGAGAGAGAGAAGAGAGAGAGAGAGAGAGAGAGAGAGAGAGAGAGAGAGAGAGAGAGAGTAATACCAAAGTTATCATAATCATTAAATACCATTGTGATTTCACATTTTTTAAAACAAAATAATTAAATATCCATTATGGTTGTTTAAATCCCGCATAAGGATAAAACATAACAGTTATACCTTACTAATATTGAAGGAAAAAAGTAAACGATTTCCAAAGACTATTTTTTAAAATTCTTTTTAAAAGTCGTTGAGCCAACTAAACTTATTACATTGAACGTACGTACGTATGTCAGTCTATTCATACACTACTCTTTAAACGGTCGGGTCGGGAGTAATCATACAATGAACCTTGGTTGGCTGATATAAAAGAAGATTTGTTTTCGATATGAACGTCCGAAATCCAAGATTAATAAGCCAACAACATATAGAGGATTTAAAGAGTTGCTGTTTATATACAGGGTAGACTATATATCATTTTATTTTGGATTGTTGTTGTTGTTGTAATGTTGTTTAAAGTCGCTTCAGCAGTTGTTCCAGCTATTTACCATAAAAGCAAGGTTATTAATTTCAATATTAATCTAAGAACAAGTTGGTGTTTGTGTGTTACGTGCGAGTGCGTAGTATGACGTGAGAGAACAGGTTTTTTTTACTGAGTTCATTATCATATGTGTTCTTTATAGTAATTCATATTTGTGTACACCAATTCTTTAATTTGTGTCCTTACAGCTGGGGTACTTCAAATAGGGTGATAATAAGACATTTTGTGCTCTAAAACTAGAAGTTGGATAACCATAACATATTCAATATTTGTCAAGAAAAGGTAGTGTGTCACTCAAACTTATTTGTGAAATCTTCAACAGTACTTTTTAATCACCTTTCCAATCTTAGCGAATATATGTTGAATGAGTTGAGTAATGGTGTTTAACGTCCCAGTCAAGAATATTTCACTTTTATCATATATTTGTACTAAAATGCATACTTTTTGCATATCCGATATTAATGCAAACTACAAATCAATATCACACCACCAATATCGCACCCCCTTAATCGCACCCTCAATATCACACCCCTTTTCGGATCCCCTCGGCTATCAGTATCCGAAAGTTCTCTGTGTTCTTCCGGTTTGATGCAGACGACCATGTCGTCCATGTCCAGTCGGGGGGAGGGGGACCAAATTATGGACTAACTTGCGTCCGATATATTGCAGTTAGATTATTTGATAGAAAATAAAAATGCATAGAGAGCGACAGAAGATTTTGTAATGTTTATGAAAAACCCAAACACCGTAAGGAAAACAACATCTGATATAAAGAAATTTACCAACTGGCTGAAATAAAAAACTTCAAATATATGATAAAAAGAACAAGATATAGCACGTGATATAGAATAAACCATGCTTTATTCTCTATATATCGAGACGTCGCCAGCTATAGGCAAAAGTGCAGAAATTTTGCCGGTGCGTTATACAACAGGGTTCTTTATCGTGCCAAACCTACCGTGACACGGGACCTCGTTTATTTTAAGTTCTCATCCGAAAGAACCGTGACTTTCATTTCGTAATGCCGAGTGCTTGGCGAAAGAACAGCCACTACCCACTTTCAAGTCTTGTGTCAGGCCCGGTCGGGACTCGAACCCACGACCTTACACTTACGGAGCGAGCAATCTACCAACTGAGCTACCGCAGTGGTTTTTAACTTTCAGAGTGGTTTAATTGATCTATCTAACTCAGTATATTCCGTATTTTATGTATTTAATTTGATTTTTCATGTCAAAATTTGTTTATGTATACACAATTATATTAGTGTTTCTTCTCTTTTTATCTCAATCATTGATTCAAAATTTATGATTAATGCATCTACTTTTTTATATTTAATGGATTTAATGCCGCTGGGTATACAATATGATTTAATTATTAACGCGTTTTTCCACAGGCGCATATTTGATGCCAGAAGTGTTAACATCAAAAGCTTTTAAAATATTTCGAAGTTCAACACAAGTTCTCTGCCAGTAATTTAAAAAAAAATGTGCGATTTATGCACGGTCGGAAGTATCCATATATAAAAGTAAATATATTCAATACAGTGTCAAAGTGTCTCGTTTTGATATTACGAGATATTTCGAGAAACGGCTATGCGCCAAACTTATCACATATAAGATTGTCTACTATTTCACTGACGACAAACCATTTGGTTTAATAAGCTTCATGCCCAAGTCGTAACTTTCATCCCCATACCTCGATACACCATCAACATTACTACTGTCCATTATGTTAGATAAATCTTCTTAATACTTTTGTGACGTCACGCATAGGTAACTATAAACATGAGGTTTTTCATCTGAATTTGAACTGCAATAACTTTTTAATTATGTCAGCAGCTTTAATGCGGCTTTCGATTTTTGTTTATTTAAATGATATTTAAAACATATACACTATAAAAAAATCGTTACATGTACGGTGTATGGAATTAAGGGATAAGGGAAGTTGCTTTCGTCGCGCATAGGTTAAAAAAGGACGTTAAGAACATTACAACGAAGTCGGGACTGAATACCTATTGTTTCAAGATTTACAGGTGAAATATCGATGATGGAAATAAGGAAGGAAGAAGTATAAAGGAATGAGTTCCTTGTCTACGTGGCACCCCCGGTCTTGGAACACATGAATTAAAACTATTATACTATAACAACTATCTTATCCATATTTTTGTTACCACCCGATTAAAAAAAAAAAAAAAATAATAATAATATAATAATAATAATAATAATAAAAAAAAAAAAAAAAAAAAAAAACATGTGTAAAAAATAGACCATAGATTATTCATTCATAGTTGATATTTTTTTCTCGGGAATCAGACATTAATAAGAACTTTTTTTTCTAGCAAACAAGTGTGTTCGTAACTTCCTCTTGAGTAAGTAAATTATTTATTCAAACGACGTGAAATCAAATATATTTAATAGCATGCATTAAATCATGAAATAAACAGAAACTTTGAGAGATAATTGGTTTTAATTATTAAAGTATCGACATGTATGTGAAGCATTCCTGACAATGAAAATACTAAGTGAAAATTATCAATTATATATGAAATTACACGTAAGTAATGCTAGCAGTTATTGTCTTTTTTGTGAATCGGCACTGCATCGTGTTACTAATGTGGCGCAACATTGTCGTACATTACACAGAACTATAAATTAACCAACTGATTGATTTTAAATAAGAGATTTGATCATTACCTTTTGCAGGAACTCCCGTAATTTTTACTTTAATGACTATGAAATGTATCGAGTTAAAAATATTTATTGTCTACATACAATAAAAAATAATAATAGTAAAAATAATAAAGCTAAATATATACGAGTCCATCGGGGATAATGAACAGAATACCCGGGACATAATAACGAATTAGTTATTTATTCTCTCTCTCTCTCTCTCTCTCTCTCTCTCTCTCTCTCTCTCTCTCTCTCTCAACTGAACACACAAATATTGACTTATGGGTCTTCCTTATATTTTTCTAATTGAAAAAAAATCTAAACTTTTTAACCTATATCTATTGCATCTTTGGACATCAATTTTTTTCATATTTCTATTAAATTAAACACTATGTAGTATGATTTGTATATTAATTCATTTGACCTTTTTCAACCTTCAACCAATTGGATCATTGAACTCATTAAATTTCAGGTTTTTAACAAAATCTATACAAAAGAATTCAGAGGAGAATTTGTAATTTAAAAATAGAATATGATTAGGTCAACGTTTTTAATTCAATCTTACTGTTATGAGGAAAAGTTTGAATAAAAGGAATTTTTACAAAAACCATGTGACAATTATGGATCAATAGTAGATAGTGAGCAGTTTAAACTTGAACCCTCTATTGGATAAAGTTGCAACACATTCAAAATGAGATAATTCCTGAATAGTTTCAAATATCAATTGACATATCGTGTTTATTACATGGACGTTGTAAATATTTTTTCTGGCTTATGCTTGATTGTTGAAGTTTCACAAACTATTACAAGTAACATGGTTTTCAAAATAAGTTTATTATCCATCTAGTGTTAAATATTTAAGAAAGATACCTGTTAAATTTTGATGTGCCATAGGTGCACTCTTCGGAAATTTTAATTCATTTAAACCATTAAATTTTATGCCGATTTTATTAAGAATATCGTTATTTTATAATTTCTGGATGGCTATTAACGAGTGCTTTCCCTTTTCGATTCATAAATTGCAACACTTCTGGTTTTTGTTACGCATAATTCGTCGGTCTAGTGGTTGTCCGTGATAACAAAATAAAACACCTTATTCAGTATAATGCCAAAATAAAACACCTTATTCAGTATAGTGTCAGAATAAAACTACTTATTTCGTACACTGACAAAAAAAACCCCACCTTATTCAGTGAGATAACAAAATAAAACACTTTATTCAGTGAGGTGGCAAAATAAAACACCTTATTCAGTGAGATAACAAAATAAAACACTTTATTCAGTGAGGTGGCAAAATAAAACACCTTATTCAGTGAGATAACAAAATAAAACACCTTATTCAGTATAGTTTCAGAATAAAACTACTTATTAAGTACACTGACAAAATAAAACACCTTATACAGTGAGATAACAAAATAAAACACCTTATTCAGTATAGTGTCAAAATAAAACACCTTATTCAGTGAGGTGGCAAAATAAAACACCTTATTCAGTATAGTGTCAAAATAAAACACCTTATTCAGTGAGATAACGAAATAAAACACCTTATTCAGTGAGATAACAAAATAAACACCTTATTCAGTGAGATAACAAAATAAAACACCTAATTCAGTGAGGTGCCAAAATAAAACACCTTATTCAGTGAGGTGCCAAAATAAAACACTTTATTCAGTATAGTGTCAAAATGAAACACCTTATTCAGTATAGTGTCAAAATAAAACACCTTATTCAGTATAGTGTCAAAATAAAACACCTTATTCAGTATAGTGTCAAAATAAAAACACCTTATTCAGTATAGTGCCAAAATAAAACTACTAATTTAGTACACTGACAAAGAAAACAACACCTTATTTAGTGAGATAACAAAATAAAACACCTTATTCAGTGAGATAACAATAAAACACCTTATTCAGTGAGGTGGCAAAATAAAACACCTTAATCAGTGAGGTGGCAAAATAAAACACCTTATTCAGTATAGTGCCAGAATAAATCTACTTATTTAGTACACTGACAAAATAAAACACCTTATTCAGTGAGATTACAAAATAAAACACCTTATTCAGTGAAGTGGCAAAATAAAACACCTTATTCAGTGAGATAACAAAATAAAACACCTTATTCAGTGAGGTGGCAAAATAAAACACCTTATTCAGTGAGATAACAAAATAAAACATCTTATTCTGTGAGATAACAAAATAAACACCTTATTCAGTGAGATAACAAAATTAAACACCTTATTCAGTGAGATAACAAAATTAAACATCTTATTCAGTGATATAACAAAATAAAACACCTTATTCAGTACAATGCCAAAATTAAACGCATTATTCAGTATACAGTATATTGACAAAATAAAACACCTTATTCGGGGAGGTGACAAAATAAAACACCTTATTCGGTATAGTGCCTAAATTAAATATCTTCTTTAGTACATTGAAAAAAATCGCCTTATTTAGTTAGATGAGTAAAATAAAACACCTTCTTTTTCAATGAGATAACAAAATAAAACACCTTATTCGTTGAGCTGACAAAATAAAACACTTTATTCAGTAAAGTGAAAATATAAAACACCTTATTCGGTGAGGTGACAAAATAAAACACTTTATTCAGTAGTGTGCCAATAAAAAACACCTTATCCAGTGAGGTGACAAAATAAAACAACACTTAATTAAATAAGGTGACAAAATAAAACAACTTATTTAGTAAATTGCCAAAATAAACATCTTATTTAGTATAGTGACAAATTAAAACACCTTATTTAGTATAGTTACAAGATAAAACCCCTTATTTAGTGAGCTGAGAAAAAAAAACATATTTTTTCAGTACAGTGCCAAAATAAAACACCTTATTCAGTACAGTGCCAAAATAAAACACCTTATTCAGTATAATGCCAAAATAAAACCCATTATTCAGTATAAACCCAAAATAAAACACCTTATTCAGTATAGTGCCAAAATAAAACCCATTATTCAGTATAAACCCAAAATAAAACACCTTATTCAGTATAGTGCGAAAATAAAACCCATTATTCAGTATAAACACAAAATAAAACACCTTATTCAGTATAGTGCCAAAATAAAACCCATTATTCAGTATAAACCCAAAATAAAACACCTTATTCAGTATAGTGCCAAAATAAAACCCATTATTCAGTATAAACACAAAATAAAACACCTTATTCAGTATAATGCCAAAATAAAACCCATTATTCAGTATAAACCCAAAATAAAACTTCTTATTCAGTATAGTGCCAAATAAAACCCATTATTCAGTATAAACCCAATATAAAACACCTTATTCAGTATAGTGCCAAAATAAAACCCATTATTCAGTATAAACCCAAAATAAAACACCTTATTCAGTATAGTGCCATAAAAATATCTTATTCAGTTCAGTGCTAAAATAAAACTTCTTATTCAGTACAGTGCCAAAAAAACACCTTTTTCAGTATAGTGACAAAATAAAACATCTTATTCAGTACAGTGCCAAAATAAAACACCTTATTTAGTATATTGCCAAAATAAAACATTTTATTCAGTAGAGTGCCAAATTAAAACCTCTTATTCAGTGCAGTGCCAAAAAACACTTTTTTCAGTATAGTGACAAAATAAAACATCTTATTCAGTACAGTGCCAAAACAAAACACCTTTTTCAGTATAGTGACAAAATAAAACATCTTATTCAGTACAGTGCCAAAACAAAACATCTTATTCAGTATAGTGCCAAAATAAAACACATTATACAGTAAAATGCAAACATAAAACACCTTATTCAGTATAGTGCAAAAATAAAACACCTTATGCAGGGAGGTGAAAAAATAAAACACCTTATTCGGTAAGGTTACAAAATTAAACACCTTATTCAGTGAAATGAAATAAACTTAATGGTATTCCACGCTTGATAACATTTTTATTTTAAATTATTTTAATAATTAGTTCTGTGCTTTCGTAGATTTGAAATGTGCTTTTGATATGGTATGGAGAATTGGATTATAGAAAAAGGAATTAAATGTGGCATCACAAGTGATACATTTTCAGTTATTTGCTAATATTTATTTTTTCATGTCTTATATTGGTGTTAGACAAGACGAAAATTTATTTCCATTTTTATTCTTTTTTACCCGAACGATTTAAAATATAACAGATCAGCATTGTGTAAATGGTATTAATTAATTGAGTGCTTTATTGTCTAATAAGTATAATTTTTTTTTCAAAATTATTTTTCTTATTGCAGATGATACTGTGTTATTATCAGACACAACGGATGGTTTACAGAAAGCTCACTCTTAATGTCTATGCATACTGTACTTTAAAATTTGTGGAAAATTGAAATTTATATCATTAAAACAAAAGTTGTAATATTTCGAAAAAGAAAGAAAGAAACAAATCATATTGTTTTAAAGTAAATGGTAAAAATATTGAAAATGTTTACTTTTATACATATCCTCGTGTTTATTTTAAACAATAATAACTTTTCAATGGCAAAACAGCATTTTGTTACCTACATGTATGCTAAGAAGAAGAGTATTTGTAACAAGGAAAAATTAAATATCTTATTTATTTACAATTAGAATTTTTTTAGGCTCTTGTTACTCCAACTGTATTCATGTGAAGTATGGTGATTTGAAAACATCAGTATTATTAAATATTTCATTTAGACTTTTGTAGAATTATTTTGAAATTGATCTACACCAAAATTTATGATATATGGAGAGTTGGGTAGATATCTAATTAACAATGAAATATTAAGATTAACTTAAGGTGTAAATTAGTCAACCACAAAATAATGAGCTATCTTCATTTTTGTTATAAGATAGTTTAGTCCCTAAATGAAAAAGGTAAATTTAATCGTTATGATAAGAACATTTAATAAGATGTTATGCTATCAGGGTTAGATTGTTATGGCATAGCCAGTTTATTATTAACCTTTCTGCTTATAAAATATTTTTAAACTTGTATTACAAGATATTTTTGTACAAGATTAGTCATACATCAAAAGATCAATTTTAATTTTTCTTTAAAGTCAAAATTTAAATTAGAAATTATCTTCTTCAACTACAAATGTCTATGGCTTTAGTAATATGTAAATTACGTACTTCAAATCATAAGTTCCCAGTAGAAACTGGACGATGGCTTCATATTAATAAGGAAGAAAGGTTTTGTCCATATAGCATATTGTTTTCAGTCAGTAGGTGATAAATATCACTTTAAATTTATTTGCAACAAATACACAAATATCAAGTATATATATATATATATATATATATATATATATATATATATATATATATATATATATATATATATATATATATATATATATATATATACCATGTTATTTAGTAAAATACCCTTGATATTACAAATTGCTCTGTATGCAAAGTCTTTGTAATGTCAAATTAGTAAAGAACGTCCAGTGAACATTAATAATTATAGTATTATTATATTCAGTCATTTATCCGTTACAACATTTTAATTGCAAAAATAAGTTAACTTTAGGTTTATGCTGCGTCCGCAATGACAATTTTTCAGACATTCACAAATATATATATATATATATATATATATATATAGAGAGAGAGAGAGAGAGAGAGAGAGAGAGAGAGAGAGAGAGAGAGAGTATTGCTTTACACAGTTATTGTTTTGTGTCTACTTGGTCTGCTTTGCATTATTGTGTTTTTACGATGACGTTTTGGTTTCTTTGCAATGCATTACAGAACATAAAAATTCAGCAGGTATTTGTTATATATTTACTAACCATACAAGATACTCTTTGTTTCTACAGAATGATCTTTATAGAAGATTAAATTGATGTTGTTCAATTTTGTAATAATTACTTTATTGATTTCTGAGGAACAAAGATACTTTCATTGTTATGGTGTTTGATTACTTTCAATTTTTCTACATATCAAATATCTTTGTATGTATTAGTAAACAGGTAAGTCCCAGGTGTACTCAATGTGCAAGAATTATATAATGTTATATTTATAGAAACCCGAAGAACGTTTTGCAAGCTTTAAATTTTCATTTTCCAATAGAAATTTCTGTAGATATTTGATATCGTGTCTGGTATTTATATTAGATTGTCACTCTGGATTATTTCATTTACGTTAACGGTTCCAAAATCATGCTGTAAAAGTCCTGAAATAGGTAAGTAATTATTATGAAATTTTAAGAGGACTGAATTAAATCGAATTAATGGCGTTTAACGCCCAAGGCAAGAAAGTTTTACTTATGTTGAAGCGGTCAATAAGTTCTGAGAAGTTGAAGAAAACCGAAATACCCGGAGAAAACTACCCACCTTCGGCGAGCAGTGGGAGACACTTTATGCTCGCGTTTAAGATCTAAGCCCTATAATTTATAAAGATAATATGTTTATATTTAAATAGTTAATGTTAGCAACCACAGGGTCCTAAAATATAAGACTCAAAAAAATACTGAAGTACATGTATGTAAGTATTTAAAAAAAAAAAAAGAAAAAGAAAAAAACCTTAAAATACTGTGAACACGCCAATAGTAAAAAAAAATTAGAAAAGTCGGACACGCGTCAAAAAGAAGAGGTGGTAATCTAACACTTGTTGCCACATAAAATGTATAAATAGTCAGGGCTTGGTATCCATACATTGTATAAACTAAATAGGTAAATGTTTTTAAGTTCACCTGTTGAATTCTAACTTCAAAGATCGAATAATTTTAAAATAAATAAATTTTTTTGCCTGCTATTAATTTCATAAAATATAAGAAGTGATTTTTTTGAAAATAATTGAAGTTATACTGGAACCATAAAAAATTACTTAAGCGAAACGATTCTGCAGTTCAAATAGAGATGTTTAACTATGCGGTCATTACATAAGTAATGTTCAATACATCTCACTGAAATTTATAGCGAGTGCATAGACATCAATCAAACAAAAACACACTGGTCCATGTCAAAATTACAAATTGCATTAAAATCTTTTTTAAGAATGAAAGGGACATAAAAGTTTGGGAAGCGTGAAATATATCTAGGATTTGTTTGAATACAGCGACTTCATACTTAGCATGAGTATTATATTGCATTGTTTTTTCGCTATTAGTTGCATTTGGTATTGCCACGTAAATGTTGTTAGTTACAGATTCCTTCTTTTTATTCAGATATATAAAGAACTGTTTTCCCTTAAAACAAACTCCGTGAAGACTAAATACACAAGTTACTATTTAGAAAAATTTATGGACTTGAAATGATGAAGTAACTTACTCTTAGCGAAACAAATGACATTATACATGTAATAAGCACTGGGCAAAAGGTGAATCAAGCGGTCAAATTATTTAACTCTTCATAAACTTTCTCGATTTTTATCACATCATTATATGAAATAGATAAAAGAAAATATTGTAATTACACATGATCAATCGATTGGAAAATCCATTCCAACGACAGGAAATATGGAAATATATACTATTTAATATCAAACGTTTACATTCCAAAGCTTTTAAATGATTTGAATGTATTACGTTTGAACATTTTATTATATGGTCGGGGAATAATTCTTAACTCAATTATTTAAAATATTTCAATTTGAAATAGGAAAAATTTACATGCAAATTTTGATAAATACAAGCTTTTAATAGTCGCTATGTTGATCGGAGCTATGTCTGTTTTATTTCATTTTCATGTAAAAATATACATTATTTCCAGTAATGTAAGAAAAAAGTTTGGATTTTTATCAACTCTTTGTGTGTTGTTTTTAAAATTTTTTTTTAAAGGCTTCAAATCTTGAACTTACGAAGAACTGTGTAGTCTAATTGCAAAGCTAGGAGTTCTATCTAATTACAAAGGAACACAATCCTTGAAAAGCACTATGCCCACAAATTTTTATTGCAATTGGTTTTCAATTTTTTCAAAGTTATTTAAGTATAACCCGACGATGACGGATAAAAAATTGTATAAAATCGCGTGACGTAATTGAAAACCAATCCTTATAATTACAAACGTTGTCTCTTTATTAAAATGTTCATTATCATTATCGAAACATCGAACTATTTTGCGAACAGTGGCGCATTGATACAATGTGACATTGTTTACGTTGGCTGTGACAAACTTGGATGGCCAACAAATGAGGTAACATCTGTTACCTACGACATAACACAAAGTAGGTCAACAAACAATTTTTGTTTAGTAATAAAAAGACACTGATTCAACAAGGTTTGATTTTTTTATTACGAATTTTAAATGTTTTACGTCATTTTTAAAAGAAAATGTGTAAAATTTCACTGTCACTGTTGCAAAATGCATGTACTTGACGTCAACATGTCGTTATTTCGGCACCAAGTCATTTCGGTTCCGGGTCAATTCGGCACCGACAAAAGGTCATTCGAAAAATTAGCTAGGACCACAAAAGATCGTAATTAACTACTAAAACCAATAATAATGATAATGATTAACATCATCATATTTGGCTTATGTTGTATTTCTATGTTCCACAAGCCCTGATCAGCACACTTCAAATGAAATTCTTATCAAACTTTCTAACACCTGTACCAACAAAATAAGGTCTTTTCAGACCGATATCACTTGGTTTCTACCGCCTTTGGTACCCGACTTAAAAGGAGGTAATATGATGCTTATACATAGTCTAGTGATCTGTGACATAATATGTGGGATAAATGTAAAATTAACATCTTGTAATTAAACTTACTAAATAAAAAAAAAATTAAATCTTTACACAAACATGAAAACCTAAAATAATTTTTTGAAATAAAATATATAGATCATTATTTTCTACTGGTGCCAAATTTATTTTATTTGATTTTATTTTTTAATTAATTTATTATTATTATTATTATTTTTTTTTTTTGGTGTCGAATATAATCGTAGTCGGTGCCGAATTGAATTTAAATTAGTGCCGAAATGACTGTTTACACTGGTGCTGAATTGACTTGGTGCCGAAATGACTTGATACCTCGTGTCAGTTGCTAAAAAATTGCCGAAAACCGACAGACTTGCAAGTAAACAGTTGGAATTTTACACCGTACAATGGCATCATCGGATGGCACATCTATTGCTTTGAGGAATGGGGAAGCATCTAACAAAAAATTGTCGAACTTGTTCGCCGTAAGCAGCTATGCTATCCAGCAGACGGATTTTGTTTTTTCGGCTAGTTTAAGGTCATCCATTTAATTCTACTAGTTGCATATTATTAACTAATTTTCACATATTATTTTTCAGTTCTTTAGTTGTTTAATCATTTAAAGTCTTTTTTCAAGCCGCGAGTGTTGACCTACTTTGTTATTTGTGTGTCGCCATTGTAAACATTGGTCCTTTAATAACAGCGGAAAACACAGAAAGTAGTTGGACAGAAGTGCAAAGTTATACGAAAATAAATTGTCAAAAATGACGTCATACCGAATACATCGACCAATCAAAACAATAAAATCGGACATCGTGCGCAGTTTGTAATTATTTATTGTTATAACACACCAAACATCTTTAAAACTTTTTCATTATTCTTTTATTTTCTTATTATTAGATATAAACTATTCTAGACTCAAGATATACCTGTAATTTCTGCCCCCCCACCACCACCACTAATCAGAGGACAATTGCCCTAGAATTTTTGCACTTTCGATGTCAAAATACAATGACACACGCAGGATAATCCTTATCAAAGTTCATAACCCCTAATGTGTCTGAAACAAACAAATCTTGTTTTTTTAATTATTTTAAAATATGTGCGAGTTAAAATAATAGTTAAAGTTTTCTCGGTAAAATGAGCAATGAAATTGATATCCACAATTTGAAAACAATTTATGAAAAAAATTATGATAAGATTTCGAACATTGATGTTTGTTGATTTTTTGAACAGACATACTTGATTTAAACAAATCAAATTGGTTATACCAATCAAAAAAAAATTATTATATAAATAAATAAATAAATAAAATAAATAAATAAATAAATAAAAAAATTCTTATTATTACCTTTGGAAGGCAAATTCAGTGTATGGGAAGCAGCATAAATAAATGAATTAAATAAATAACAAAATCAAAAGTATATATATATATATATATATATATATAGTATGTATGTATGTATGTATGTATGTATGTATGTATGTATGTATAATCCCTTATTCCCTTATTATTTAAATTTAACTATTCTTAGTAATAACCAAATGTTAATTTTTCCCCACTGTTCGGATAAATATCGTTCTGGAATTTTTGCAACTTCGATGTCAAAATTACAGTGACACAGGCAGGATAACCCTTATCACGGTTCAAAAGACTTTATCTTAAGATATTTAAATTATCATTAACATTATCATTGTTAGAATGAAACAAAATTATTTTTAGTTCATCTTTTTTAAATATATGTAAGTTAAAATAACGTTTCAACTGTTCTCGGTCAAATAAGCGATAAAAATGAAATCCATCATTTTCAAAAGATTTGCTGAAAAAATTATGATTTTGAACATTGATTTTTGTTGATTTGGTACTGAGCCTTACTTTATATTCAGTCATTATTTATGTCGTCTAGTATATTGACAGGTAAAGATACAAACTATTTATTTTTAATTTACATATTAGCTCATAAATAAAGATGTTACACATGAATGGATTAGTTACCTAAAATCAATTTTTGAAGAATTTGATTTGCTAGATATATGTTTTTCTCATACTTTTTAAAATAAAACTTGGCTTGTTACCTTTATCAAACAAAGATTATGTGACCAATATATCTAAAAATGATATAGTGATACTTACAATTCATCAAAAGGCGTATCATATAGTTTATTTCATAATGGTTTTTAACTATTATTTTATTTAATGTCTGCTATCTCAAACAAATATCAAATAATGTTGAGCAAATATAGATGCATTTATCATAAATAACCAATAGAAACAGTTCGAAAGAGAATAGAATTTGAGTAATACTAATATTGAGGATGAATAACATTATATATTGGTTATGGGATGTTGGCTGATGCAAGAAAAATGTTCTGAAATATTATCCACTTTTTTCTACTATAGTATTTTCTGATTTAAACAATATTTGTAAATTTATAAGTACTATAAAAGGGAGGATCGTTTCTTTTGGTTAAATAAGTGTGAATATATCCAGGTAACAACCCGCGTATACCATTATTATGTATTTGAATATGCTATTATACATGTTGTAATTTTATAATGTGAAATGTAGATAACTTGATATTTATATTTGTTACATGCCCTCATGTTCCACTACTAAAATGGCTGAGGTTGTTTGATATTAAATAAAGTATTTTCACATCGACATTGTAATTTCATTGGTTTAAGTAAAACAAAAATAATAATAAATAAATCAATCAATCAATACATAAAAGGAAAAAACAACTTTTGAAATTAAAGCATCGTGTGTTTCGTCCCAACCTAAAATCAATGATTAAGTAATTTTATCCAATATTCTCTATTAAATAATACAAGACTTTTTTTGCAAATATAGCGATTATGATGATTGATTTATAAGTAATACACACGGTTGCCAGTAGTTACACATTTATTTTTCCTCTAGTTACGTAGATTTTAATACAGATAATATCTATATATGTCAATAAACATCAATAAACAATCGCATTTCAAGATGTTAATTGTGCATTCATTTACAAAACTTTCTTTATTTTCAATTTAATAAAACTCTCTTCCTTCAATTTTATTATTTTTTACTGGGAATCTAAACCAACAAGTTCTTATATTACAAAAATCACGTTTTAATTTGGCAGAAATTTTATTTATGTTCGAAACATTCTTATATTACAAAAATCACGTTTTAATTTGGCAGAAATTTTATTTATGTTCGAAACATTCTTATATTACAAAAATCACGTTTTAATTTGGCAGAAATTTTATTTATGTTCGAAACATTCTTTTTCTCCACGTGGATGCTTAATAAATGTTAATAATCACGAGACGTCATTAATAAAACACAAACATACCAGTCCATATTCAAATTACAACCATAAAAGCAAAATAAAAACTTTGAAATCTGTCCAATTCAATTACAACGCGAACTTCCATCAAGGAAGCGGAGTTTGAAGGGTAAGCATCCTTTGTCTTAACAGATACACCAACAATATGTAAAATCAAATTTGAGGATTAAAACAACACGGAACAAAGGGACATCATATACAATCAGGATAGTTTTACATACATCAACATAGCACTTATCAACTTGACAGTCATAAAATTTTTTGGGGCCTTGATAAGCATTAGCGTTTAAATATCTCCGATTTCACAATTTGTTATTGTGAACATCTGATGATTTGGCAGATAAAAATTTCATTCCTACTAATAAAAAGTCCCTTGTATTTCAACGTCATAAATAATAAAGCGTTTAATTGATGTTTTAAAGATTCTTTTCCGCAATTTAGATGGATTATTAAGAGTTCATTGATTATAAAATTAATCAAATTCATTTAAGCATCACAAGGTAAGCATAATCGCAAACAAGCAGGTATGTCGGAAATACATAACGAGATAGTGAGCACTACCTTGTTGTTTATTAATAGATATTATAGATCCTGATTGCCAAATCAAAAAAAAAAAAAAAAAAAAAAAAAAAAAGGAATAAAAGAAGTTTTTGTAAAAAAAATCTTGTTAATACATATTTTACATATGTGATCTAACTTTCTTATAATTATGAAATTCAAACACAACCTATGTTAAAAAAAATGAATGAATTTCCAAATGTGCACATAAGGCAAAGCAAAATTATTTTATTTAATATTATTAAGTATTGTTGTTAAATACGTACTACCCCTGAGTGGGTACTGCTGCTGGAGTGTATTCATAAAACATTATACAGTACTTAATGCTGTCAGATAACTGTACCATGCTAAAAATTCAGCCGCTTAGATTTTTTAAATTTATTTAAAACTAAGGTTTGTTCACTCATGCTTAGCATTTCTTAGCTGGATTTGCATTCATATACTTTTTTGGATTCATTAATTTTCATTTGGTTGGCTTATGTTTCTATCTAACAACTTTTTCGTCCCCTAGTGTCAACGATGAGGAATGAATTACCGAAATGTGAACATACGGCAGATCAAAATCAAACGGGTCTTTTTGTTAAATATTAACTACCCTTAAGCGAGTAGCGTTGTTGGTGGAGTTAAACTCCCCGAAGGTAATCTTAACTCAGTAGGCAGTACTTTTTGCTGTCAAAAAATGTTTCTTTTGGCAAAATTTTTATTCGTTTTAATTTTTTAAATTTATTTAAAGCTAAGGATTATTCTCTCACGCAAACTATTCCTCATCTGGATTTGAATTTATATAATTTTGGAACTTCGGATTCATTAATTTCGAATGATTTTGATTATCTTTTTTATCTATCAACTTATTCGACGCCTATTGTCACTGATGAGGAGAGAATTTCCGAAAAGTGCACATAAGGCACAGCAGAAACAAACATGTATTTGTGTTAAATATTTTAAATTACCAAATAGAATGTTTTTACATTTAAATTCGATTAGAATAAGTAAATCATAGGAAAAAAAACGAATACAAAACCAAAACTATTACGAAAAATAATTTTAAACGACTTATCAACTTATAAATCATTAATAGATCTTAAAGTGCATTTCATAAAAACAACTAAGCTGCCCCGCCTTGCACATTGAACAGTGTGCAGTGTTAAAATTGAACATTCTGCACAACAGTATAGTCAATCTAATACCGGTTGATGTTTATATGACGCTTGCTGAAATAAAGGAATGTTGAAATTTCTTCTATGTTTTAAATTTTTATTTATTATTTATTTGTTTATTTATTTATTTATTTATTTATTATTACTATTATTATTATTATTATTATTATTATTACATTTTACAGTTAGGATGATGGAGAATAAATTTCCCAAGATCCTAGGGGTATTGTTTTATGACAAAGGAGTTCGTTTTCTGTTTCTTCTCTTCACAGTCCTAAAATGTAAGTATGGTTATGTTTTTAAATTTTCTATATTGTCATGGAGTCGGAATTATGTTTGATTATGTTATTTCCTAAACTAAACATGTACTATTAATCTTAAACCCTTTGTCAATTTGCATTTTTCCAAAATGAAATAATTAAAAATAATTTAAAACCTGTCGTATTTTGAATAATTTTATAATTATATTTTTCATATAATTTTGGAACTTTAGATTGATTATTTTCAACTGTTTTGCTTACATTTTTCATCTATCAAACTTTTCGGTCTTAGTGTTACTGATGAGGAATGAATTCCGAAATGTGCACATCTGGCACATCAAAATTTACCTGGTATTTGTATTAAATATTTACCATTTTAATTTGAAAACTCAAATATTTAAAGTTAACAATTACATTAGTTACTTAGTTGAGTTGAGTTGAGTTGAGTAATGGTGTTTAACGTCCCAGTCAAGAATATTTCACTTTTATCGAGACGTCGCCAGCTATAGGCGAAAGTGCAGAAATTTTGCTTGTGCGTTGCGCTGATGGCATTATACAGCAGGATTCTTTATCGTGCCATGCCTTCATGACACGGGACCTCGTTTATGTTAAGTTCCCATCCGAAAGAACCGTGACTTTCATTTCGTAATGCCGAGTGCTTGGCGAAAAAAACAGTCACTACCCACTTTCAAGTCTTGGGTCAGACCCGGCCGGGGTTGAACTCACGACCTTCCACTGACGGAGCGAGCACTCTACCAACTCAGCTACCGCAGTGGCACATTAGTTACTTAGGATTTAAATTTCGACAAAAAGTAGTTAAATACAATCTCACAGGGTATTAATTGAAATTTTAGTTACGATGAACTGTGATTTATTATTTTTTGCATAAAAGAATCCGGAATCCGATTTATTTCTTGAAAAGGTGTATAACTTTTCATTTTATAAATTTAATATCCACTAAATTCACATTAAAATATTGCCGTTCCAGAAACTGCAGATGCAATATTTTATGGTAATAATCTTAATGGGACAATGTTACCACCGATAAACGGTGATATTTTTATGATATTAAACCACCTTCCAGATATTCACAAACTTTAAATTTTATTATTCTTACTTAGAAGAATGGGGACTTCAAAAGATATTTTAGCATCGTTAAGCACCAGTTAGTGTCTCACACACACATAAATGCATATTTTGTGTCAAAGCTGTATAATATAAGCTATGCAACGATCAATCAATATATATTAGGAACAGCATTTTAAAGTGTGGTTCTTTATATCAAATATAAACCTGTCAGTGTTATTAAGATGTACAAATATATACATTTTGTTGTATATAACTGTTGCATTTCACACTGGTTAATGTTTCTTACAAAATAGCTTTTTGACACACCGGCTACAACTAATCCTAAGTAGTGGAAATATGTCAATTTTTTTTAAAAAAATTCTTAGTCTTTCTTTTTTCTTAATTGTTAAAAATAAAAATATAAAACTTGAGGTTTTTTCTTCATGCAAAGCATTCCTCATGCGAAGCACAATATTGTTATTAAGTATGGAGCCATTGTATCTATATATTTGATATATTTGACTTACCATAGTTCCTTGCTCATTTCGTTCTCATATTTGATTTTGTATGTGACGGGTGAAGCTAGTTAGACAGAAGGCGCTTACCCTTCCGGAGTTATTGTGCATAACTTAATTAGCCAGTTTTCAAAGTTCTTTCTTTTTATTGTGGTAATTAGCTGGATATGGATTCGTATACTTTTGGAGATTTGGATTCGTTTAATTCTGGACATTTGGATTCATTAATTTTCAAATGTTTGGAATATCTTTGTTATTAATAAACTTTTTCGAACAGTGTCACTGATGAGGAATGAATTGCTAAAAAGTGCACATATGACACAGAAATAACAAACAGGTATTTTTGTTGAATATTCATTAAAACATCGCTGCCACAAATTTAGATCTGTTTAGTCCTTTAAACTAATCGGAAATATAAGCCAGAAAATAAAATGTATTAGTATACACGTCATTTATAGATTAAAAAATATACATATGATAAACAACAGGGATGTTGCAAAAGCTACAATGAGAACGATCAGTAAATAAAGTGAAACCTAATAAAGTAAATAAATTGAAAATTTGGTTAACGTTTTGATTTTACCGAATCTTTTAAATCTTATAAATAGAAACTTTTTTTTTTTAAATCTTTAAAAAAAATTATTATGGTTATTATTATTATTATTAAATGGAAAATGGTGATTTATGAATTGAAAAAAAAAATAAATTCGTGAATAGATACTTGAATCGTGTAATTGAGAACATGTCATATAATGACCCTAGCAAACACTTTAAGATTAAATTGTAAACAAATCAATCATAGTAGGAGCAAATTAAAAGACTATAGGTTTAAAGGTTATAAAATGAGTAATATTTTTATGTCACAATTAAACTGCATGGTGATTCAGTTTTTTTTAGTTTAAGCAGAAAACTAGTTATGATCATTTTCTAAACTTATTTCTCAGTAAACAATATAATTTTAAGTCTCCGCTGTAACTTTAACCAAAATGTTTTTTTTTTGATATCTTAGATGTTTCACCTCAAGAAAATACTAAGAGCACAGCTAGCCATATTGGAACTAATTTTAGTTTTGCTCTTATGGAAAACAGCATCTATAACAGAACAGCTTCAGTAACATTGCAAATCACCAACATCGAAGATCAGGATATCTGGTATACAATCAACAGTACCAGCTTCAACAAAAGTGAAATAATCAGTGCTTCTAACTACATCCTCTGTTTATTACCTTACAAATTAGTGATGAAGGGCACAGAACTAGCCCCTAAAGCAATACATGTTAATACAGAAACTACAATACACAATTCCCCTGCAATTTTGTACCTATTTGTGAATGGTACAGACGCAAGTGACAGTACCCTTATTCTTCCAGATTCTGCTTTAGGGGACAAATATTATGTTCTAACATACTGTGAGATATTAGGAATTTGTCAAATTACTATTGCATCAGATTCATCCGCAAACGTAAAAAGTGTCCGAATACAACTTCCGACAGTAGCTTTCATTAATGTGTCCTTTCAAAATCGGGAATACACCTCTGGACAAAGTATATATGTTAATCTTACAAACAATGAATCGGTCCAAGTTCAATGTAAGTGTGATCTTTCTGGTACATTCATTGAAAGTAGAGGCGGTAATATTGCAGTTTTTGCTGGAAGTGCAGGTACAGTTGTTGGTGTGTGGGGGAATTTAGATTTCTTATTTGAACAAATGGTTCCTATTTCGGCGTGGGGTAAAGAATATATCGCATATGCAAGTCCTTTGCGACAAACGGGTGATTACATTCGCATCATAGCATCAATAAATGATACTGTTGTAAGAATTTCAGGGTATAAGAAGACCGTGCAAATAAATGCTGGAAATTTTATTCATCGCAGAATTGAAAGTGGATCAGGGATATATATCCATGCGAACAAACCCGTGATGGTACTTCAGTTTACTCACAATGGGCCTTCTAAGATACAGGATTCATCTATGTTTATAGTACAAGCGCACGAACAATACACTAACAAATATATTTTTGACACGGTTTTTGGAGATTATGACAAGTATCATATTGCCCTATTCACTAATCTTGTAGAAGGTATATCTGATATTTTCCTAAATGAAAGCAGGATAGATTCTTATCCTACGACCAGTGTTCAAGAAAAAAATAAAGGGATAGATTTTTTGGTAGTTCAACATGGAAGAAATGTAATAGAGTCAAATTCATCATTTGGAGGGTATCTTCTAATAGATATTGAGGGTAGAATGTTCAGCCAATTAATAGGAACACGCATGGTTAACACGGTAAGTATTTCAATGCTACATTTCTGCTGACGGAATCTATTTCCTAAAGCTATACAAGAAGTATATATGATTGTCACTTGATGTATATTACCAATTCAAGAATTATTTTACCTTGGATAGCGCCAAAGACTACCATTGATATAGAAAAAATTATTTGTTTTAATTCGTGATATGACTGAACTTGAACCTTTGTATTTTTTTAATTTCAAAATTTATGCACAGCTTCAATCATTTCTCATTGATCTGGATGAAAATTCGATAATATTTTAAGACAAAGATAAAATATTAATATCATTTAAAAAAAATTATCTTTTAAGTTAACACAATCGTTTCCATTTGATTTGGAAACAGATTAGTTGACATATTCAGGTAATAGCGTCACTAGTTTTTGGTTTATAGACAATTTTTGAATTTTCAAAAAGTTGAGGAATTTTGGTCTACTATTGATCACGTCGTATTCAAAGCATTTAAATAAATGCACGTTGTCCAGCTACCTTTGGAAGGAATAACTACGGCAGTTACACAACAATAAAACATATTGTAATAGTTCAAAGTTCGTACAAGTTTTTCATTGATAAAGTGTGTATGTTTTATGTTAATATGTAAATTTAGGTGATGTCTTTAGGCAAAAAGTTTGAAATTATTATTTTTTATTTTTACAATAAAAATTAAGCTTAAAATGATTCATGATATTTTCTAAAATTTCTTTTTATACAATTTAGCCATTTTTTTTTTTTGCAGAAGACATTTTTACATAATGACCGGACTATGTTTTCACGTCTAAAAAGTCCGGATAGGTTGACTTGACAAATATATTATCAATACCTGGCGAGATAGTTACTATCGATTTTTAAATGTGACCTTATTCGGGATTAAGCTGATTTTATGTTTTAAAACTATTAATAAAAATTATGCCCCAAAACTATGATTTGTAGATTTTTATATAAAATCGAAACTAGACATATAAAAATTGAATATTATTATTATTATTATTATTATTATTATTCAAAAATTTAGAAAATTGAAAAAATACGTAACTGTGACAAAGGCTTTCTCTCAGGTTATCCAATGGCCAGTCAATCATAACTAATCATTAATTAATATAACCTAATACAAAGTTTTAACATTGTGTCTCTGTAATAAATTACCTGTTTGCATAGGGATTGTCTGAATGTCCTCTCCTCTGACCCTCACACAGTTTATGCTTGACGGTTGTGTGTAGGGTCAGAAAAATTTCCATATCATAGACCCGGAGAGGGGCGCCGCCTCATTTCTCTTCAGACTGAAAATATTATTGACCTGCAGAACAATTACTAATCTTGATCGATAGATGAAGGATTGCCTTTAAAATATTTATTTTAGCAGGTCTATGCACTTTATTATGCTCCGGTTTCACAATCATTCCTTAAACAAGATTCACCTTAATATAACTTAAATCTGACAAATTTGAAACCTCACTGATTTGTTTCATTGTTTAGAAATTAGAATTTTAAGGTGTCGTTTTTAAAGGTTTCTTCAAACTTATAACGTCTGTATTTTTTTAATAACAAATATTCATTTGTAACTTAGAAAGTGATTGCCAAAATTTGCTGAAATTAAGATAAGGAAAATCTAAGTTAAGGAATGATTGTGATTAATATAAGGATATTCAGAATTTTCTGCGTCAATAAATAAATAAATAAATAAATAAATAAATAAATAAAAAGATAAATAAATAAATAGTATTTTTAAAAAAAAAAAAAAATTATTCACATCTAATCCCTATTTGAACCCGATGGTAAAAATAAATATAAAATAATAAATAAATAAATAAATAAAAGTCAAGAAGGAGATGCAATCAAACAATTTGTCAGACACGATGGGGGAATAATAATAATATTTTTAGTAACATCAATATGTCTGAGTCAATACGCAGAAATAATAATAATAATAATAATAATAATAATAATAAAAATAAAGATTTAAAAAAATAATAATGCGATGTCTGCGCTGATACGCAGGCATAATAAAAGAAAATATAGTTTTAATAATTAATGATTGTAAGGAAGAGGTTTTTATTTAATCTTGATTTAATATTGGCTAAGTTAATACGGTACGGTAGAGCTTGTTCCCACTATGGGAACTTTCTGCAACGAAGCAAATTACTTACAATTAAATTGTTGACACAAGGATATTGCAAGCCTAGGCTAATCAGGGCCCTTAAAAAGTTTTATGGCCGTCATCACAATATTGTTGATAAGTGTGTAGTCACTGTATCCCAACTTATACTGGATATATTTGACTTACCATAGTTCTTTGTTCCTTTCATTCTCAAAATTGACTTGCACGTGACGGGCCGGGTGTAGCTAGCTAGACAGGAGGTGCTTACCCTTCCGGAGCACCCGGCCTCACTTCCTTGATGGAAGTTCACGTGTATAACATATTTTGCCAGTTTGCAAAGTTTTTACTTTGTTTTTGGGATTGTGATGTGGACACGGACTGGTATGTTTGTTTTATTAAATTGCATGTCTGTATCTGGAAACATCTCAAATATTAATTACATATGGCACCCAAATCCATTTTGGTACCCAAATCCTTTAATGGCAATAACATATATGTATTGAGTTTGACATTTGATCTTTTTGAAATTTAATTAGAATATCTTTCAGATAAATACTTGTTTATCACAATAATTTCCATGATATTTATCATGCAATGTTAAATACAAATGACATTTTTCTGTCAGACGATTACAAACAAACCTATGGTACCTGGTGATGAAATTGACAACGACAACGATGGCATGGTCGATGAAGATGAATGTGAAGAAAAAACTTTATGTATGTTATAAAACTATACATTTACAATATCTAGATAATTCCAAGACTTTGTCTGGATAAATGCGAGTGTACTTCCATGACAAAAATGCTACAATTCATTTTTCTCTACACCTATGTTTATTTGAAATTTCCATTAACTTTCTTTTATGTATTTCTGAAAATGTTTATTTTCATTTATAATGCAAGCTTATGTCTTAAGCAAACTGAAAAAAAATTCCATGTCAGTTTTCACCAAACTCTCTATAGTTAAGATCGTCTAAAAGGTTGTCTACATGGGGAACATTGGAAATACGTAATACAACTTTAATTTGTAAAGACCATATTTTTTGCAAGTTCATGTATACATACAAAAATCTTGATGACAAAGAAAAAAAGGTTGAGCGACCTTTTTGAATTCACTATTAAGTTTTATAATACTGTCTATTTGGCCATCGGTTTTCTGAAAAATGTTAGTAAATCGGAAATACTCTTTGTCTAACAAATCTTTTATTAATTCTAATTCAAATGTTTTTCTTAATTTCTTAAATATTAATTAGATTTTTTAAATTTAATATCAGTTTTATTTTTATTTTGTTTCATTTATTTGCGTAAAATACAAGATACAAATAACCAAATGCTGACATATATAGAATTTATTTTACTGGCCTTAAATATATAGTTTATTTTGAAATAACTGCTTCATCAGCACCTATTCTTGTAAATATATTTTTCAGTAACTTCAACCAAGTCATCAGATAAAGATTGTGGCAAGATAAAAGGTACGTAAGAACGTATTTTTTGGTTTTTGACTATAGTAAGTTATTGCTTAAGTAATAATAGAATAAAGTTTCTTCTATTCATCCCATTTGTTGAAACTCGAACTCGATGGAAGATGACGTCACCATTGACGTCACAACGGATAACTTCTCCGGATAAAGTTTCTTCTATTCACCCCTTTTGTTGAGACTCGAATTCGATGGAAGATGACGTCACCATTGACGTCACAACGGATAACTTCTCCGGATAATTTGCACTTGAATATTGGATAAATTCGTGAATTAAAGACATTTATATTTTCTCTTTTGATTTTAAGATTTTAAAAATGTATTTTCTTGTTATTAAGTAAGCTTTTTACTGCTTAATGCAAATATTGCATGATATTAACAAGGTCAACAATTTCTCTAATAAATATTAAAATAACAGTAAAACCGATAACAAGGAAGACTATGGTTAAATTCAATTAAACACCGTGTTTTCATTCAAATTAAAAGAGAGATAATATCCGAAACTTAATAGACAAATGATTTTAATTTTAATACACGTTCTACACTTTGAATTTTTTAAAATTTATTTTCATAGTTATCCTATGATATATATATATATATATATATATATATATATATATATATATATATATATATATATATATATATATATAAACTTACTTTTGTAATGGCCGACTATGCAAATTTTAAATGTGTTGACATCAATAACCTTTCAGACTGCTATATATGTGTACGTAAATTAAATTGTAAAAGGAAAATATATTTGGGGTTATTTTCTACTTGTATTGACATTTTTCATTTCTGAATTTCATAATGCTGTTTGTTTTTAATCATTGAGAAGCATGGCAAACATCTAGCGGGCGATAAGAAACAAACTCTTATAAATTTAATAGAAAGTGGTTTTAAAGCGCCAGGTATCGCCAAAAACTTGGATATAAGCCGATCTACAATTTTTAAATTTCTGAAGCGGTGGAGGGAACGAAGTACAAAATACAACTCGACCAAGAAGACCTGGAGCTGTTAATGAGAGGAGAACACTTGATTTTTTAGGATCGAAACAACATCTCGTAGTCCAAATTTGGCAGAAATGCACCTGTGCATTTATCTAGATGTACAATACAAAGAAAACTAAATGTTCTTGAGTATAGTAGACGGTCAATTAGGAAAGCCATAGGAATGAGAGGTCAATAAAAAGAACAGAACTGCATAGTGTAGGGATAAACTTCTTGAAAATTGGAAAAAACATAATTTTTTTCGGTTGAAATGATGATGGTAATTGACTCGATTGAAAGTTGAAAGTGTGGAGGAAGTCCTCTAAAGTTGAGAGTTCTGAGTTTTTAGGTTATGTAGCACAGCAATCATCGTCAATTGTCAAACTTATGGTCTGGGGTTCACTAATTATGCAGTTGGAACTTAAGCAATGATTAATATACACATGAATTCACATAAGTATATAGAAACCCTTGATGCAAATATGGTTGGCAATAATACATGATCTTTTTCAAAAGTACTAACGCACCATGTCATCGGTCTAAATTGTCAGAGCAGTAAAAACACAGAAACCAGATTTCACAGATTAGTTGGCCCCCTCAGTCCCCCAACTTAAGCCTAATTGACAATGTGTGGTTATTAATGAAAATAACATAAAACGTAGACTTCATTTAATCATAATGTCGAACCCAGTTACTTGGAATTAAGTTCAGCTATTTTACATTTAAAGACTATATAGCATATAGCAGTTAACCCCATCGTTGTAGACAGGTTTTTGTACAAAAAGGCAACAAATAACGTATTGACTGTATATTTTACCAGAACAAATATGTATCTGTTTTTGTTATTGTTCATTGATTTTGGTGTAATAGTAGGCCATTACAAAAATGACTCATTTATGGCATCATGTTTTATATATATATGTGTGTTTGTGTGTGTGTGTGTGTGTGTGTGTGTGTTGACTATACGTAATTGTAGGTACTTCTACAAACGAGGGGAGAAAGTTTTTGTTGGTATTTCCGGATAATGGTGCTGTGGCAGAGGTAAAACTATCTGTAACAACAACTACAAGAACAAACATAACTTATTCTTCACCGACAACGGGAAATGATTATGATTATACGGAAACTCTTAATGGTATTGACGAAATTATTATGTCCAATGAAATATTCCAACAAGAGATTTTAAAAACTGGTATATATAATAACTCGGTGTTGTTAAATTCTACGGGAAATATAGCTTTACATGCCTCATATATTAGCGAAACATCAACGTATTTATACCTAGCTTTACCAGTCAATGCGTTAGGTTTGGAATATTTTGCTGCTACATACCTTCAAAGATTGGACAACCATCCTTATTACAATACAATTAGTATTGCTGCAGCCTATGAAAATACAGAAGTTTATATTCACTTACCATACATGGATGGGGGTGAACTTATATTTAATGACCGAAATTACCATGAATTTGAAGTAATAACTGTGAAACTAAAACAGTTTCAGATCATACATATAAGAGACGAAGTTGATTTAACAGGAACTTACATTCGAGGGTCAAATCCAATTGCGGTATTTAGTGGTTCAGACCACTTCTTAGAGCAGCTTTATCCTGTAGAGTATTTTGGTGACCTTTTTGTATTCCCTAAAATTCCTGCTATATTTACAGATAATATTTTAAGAACCGTTGCATCTGAGTCAAATACTTTGTGTTCGATATCGCAAAAAGATTACACAACATTTCATAATATATCGAATGCAGGAGGAAAAGTTGACCAAAACATTATTGGATCAAACTCCTGGTTCGAGATTAAATGTGACAAACCTGTTCAAACTACATTATTTGCCGCATATCAGGGATACGGAGGATTTATGACAAATATTATTCCAGTTCAACAATACAAACGACAATATTCATTCTATGCCTTGATAAATAACGGGACGCTTGGATATTCTGTTTGTCGATTGAAAAATCAATTTCCCATAATCGAAGATTTCAATGGCATCAAACAAAACCGCAGTGGAAATAGGTTCATTCAATCTTTTTCAAATCCTGGTTTTGCAAACTTAACTTTAACCTCCAGATTTGCAAATGAATCATTTTCTGCCTACATATTTACGAAGCTCGGGGAAGGACTAGAAACTGAACCTTCACAAATGCAAGGAAGCCCGGCCGGAATGAAACTGTCTATCAAATCTACGGTGTGTATTTAAAACTTATGTGTTTAACAAGCGTGTACTCCATATGTTCTTCCAAAGTTTAAAATTTAAAAAATTGATATATCTTTTTAATTTTACATGTTGGCTTCTGCTTTGCTTTACATGAAAATACGTAGCTTTTGCGTGTCTAGATACGGCTAAAATCACGTGATACATATCACGATCGTGCCAATTTACGGTCTGAAATTGATACCATACATACTGGAATTAAACTTTGAATCATTAACACGTGAATATAAATCAAAATACCTGTTTAATTTTGCTGTGTCATATGTGCACATTTCGGCGATTCATTCCATTCAGAAATGAGTACACTTTTTGTATTTTTTTTGGACAAAAGAATTAATTGAAGTGAAATTATGGTTTGAAAGTTTGCATTTTTAAAAGTGTAAACACCGGTAAAGGGAACTGGTTTTTTTCAAAAAATAAATTGATAAAATAAAACAAAATAAAAACATGATGAGCATAAAAAAGCTGTTCTTCATTGTAAAAATTAAAAAAAATAATAAAACTAGTCTTATATTGTGAAATTTCTTATTCAGAAAGTTCAATTATAAATCGAAATAATACCTTTTATTTTTAATTTGAAATATAGGTATGTAAACCTACTAATCAAAAGGTAAACGATCAAATAGATAATGACTGTGATGGTCTTGTTGATGAGGACATCTGTGTAGGGGACATCTACGCCTATGGTATGTATTTCCAAATTGGAATTGAAGACACCTTTGTATTTTCTTTTTCTTTATTTATAAATTGTTTAAACAGTTATGGATATGATTTATTGTATAGATTTTCAATGCGTTTTACACACTAATTAATTTTGAATTATATATGTTATTGCAAAATACAAAAATTATTACGGTTCCTGGAAAAATTTTAAAAAAAAAACTATACAATATTGCGACAAAAGAAATTTCTAATTTCGGATTTAGTTTAATTATGAGCGAGCTGTTAGCAATTTTATTTCTTAATTTTGTTTGAGAATTTTGTTTGAGCCTCTCGGAGGCTTTGGTAATTCATAAGAATATTTAAATCACCTGTGACCATTTTTCATTATTTCATTGTTTTCAATACCAAATTTGTAAATAAATATTAGATTGAAACTTTTGGGAAAAAAGGAAAGAAAGAAAGAACATAAATAAAATATAAATGAACTTTTATTAAGTACTATCGTGAATTATAAATGCCATCAATGCCATTTGCACTGCTCATTGTTTGGAAACATATTTGTGTAGTTGTGGTTTTGATAAAAGTTTAAATATAGGTGCATAACCGTCATCAAATACATCATAATGTGTTTTGTTTGAAATGCGGTTTGAAATGCGTTCATTCATTTCAATGCATTTACAAACGCAACAAAACTACATAATATGAATTTTTTGTCATACAGTTATAACGTTTTATACTATTATACGAGCTTCGATTGTTAACTTAATAAAATAGCTTTATATATTTAAAGTATTTTGCAAGTGATTTAATTTCAAATTTTATTTTCCAGACCCCAACACATATTTACATAATAAAGGATATATTCTTGACTTTGATTTAGATGGTAGTTTGGATGAGGATTGTAAATATGAAATTTCAGGTTCGTTTTCTAGATTTTCTATGTAATTTATAAAACATTTATAGCTATTTATTACTTTTCAGTTTGTCTTAAGGTTATTTTAGTGTTAAATTAAACAAGTATTATTTATAGTTTCCAATGCTATCTCTTAATTATTTTTTAAAGTCCTGGTTTCTATTTATACAACGCTGATTCAAATATAACTAAATAGTTATAATAATTAAGGTAATACATAACGATTGTTTATCTTAATATTGGCTAAAAGTAAGTAAAAATTCTTAAAAGGTCTTTTTCAAAACAAACGAATAGAAGGAAATTTTTTGTGATATTTAGATTATAAAGGTTTTCGGTTCATGTCTATATTTTTTTCAAGTACATTTTTCTACATAACATCAACTGTGATCTTTGTTTTTTAGCGAAAATGTCAAATTTTAAAAGAAACTACAGAATTCCTAATATTTACATCTGATATTTATATAACAATCTGTGTATTATTAGTTTTTCATTATGATTCATCTAAAATTAAATTTAAAAAAGGTAAAACTAGTTTTCATGATACTGCTTAAATTTAATGTTTCGTCATCATTATCATCATAATCTACAACATCATTAAACAATAACGTTACAGACGAATGATTTTCGTAACGTATGTATACAAACAAACTATTGTATGCGAAAATACTTATGTTTGATTCATTCGTCATTTTTACGAAAGGGCTACTGTGTTAGAGTTATTAGTTATTATTATTTTGATATTCTTTGTACAAAACTTTTGTGCATTAATGAAATTTTAATGATATAATGTCAAAGTATCTTTTGAGCTTGCTTGGAAGTTTTTCGTGAAGAAACATTTGTTTTTTAGGTTTCTTATGTCCTTATTAATAGGGATTATTATCTAATTATTAGAAATTATCTAATTATTTTATAAACTTTCTTATGTCATTTTCAATTTCAGTACCAGTCTTTTCCACAAATCTCTCGTTTTCTGTGACAAGCAACAGAATAGCCGGGACTTTTCGTACAAAACTCGAACTGAATACCTCGTATATTTTTGATACACCGACAAATTACATCCTATCATCGGAGAGCATTATAGACTATATGAAAGATACAATTCTTGTTTGCAACGCCCTCTATCCATATCCAATCAACTGTTAGCAGCACAGAAATTATGAAAGAAACGGGTGCACGATCGATTGTAACAAGCACTTGGGAAACATTATCAACAGACATAAATAAACAATCTAGTACAACTCAACTGTTATGGACAACATCTCCAAGTTTTGAGGAAGATAAAACAGATACAAATACGCACTTTGTATTTTCCTCAAGTGACATTCAGTCATCGACCAGTAGCGCTGAATCTATGACAGATTCAAGGACACATTTATCTGAAATGCCCTCAAATGATATTCAATCAATTGTTAGTACTGAAGATACTAGTTTATTCTTGTTTGCAACGCCCTCTATCCATATCCAATCAACTGTTAGCAGCACAGAAATTATGAAAGAAACGGGTGCACGATCGATTGTAACAAGCACTTGGGAAACATTATCAACAGACATGAATAAACAATCTAGTACAACTCAACTGTTATGGACAACATCTTCTATTTATCATTCACGGGCATGTAAATGTCCATGCTCGAAGGTTCAAGCACAAGCTAAGTATCACAATATGACTGAAGAAAAACTCCAGTCAATAATACATGAGACCATGAAAGATCTTGACATACCAAAGAAAAATCTTTCGTCTTCAATAAGGAAGAGAACCAGTGCAAAAGATGACAGGCCTGCATCAACCGGTATAGGTTATCTTGGTATAACTATCCTAGCCGTTGTGTTTGGCTGCATTATAATGAGCGACCTTGCGAACTTATATAGGTATTTTTCAGATGTTGCGAGATAATTTTGTCTGAAATTTAAAGTTTAAACTTATGAAGACATGATATTAATGTTATAATTAATTAGATTTTTAGAGTTCAGGGATAAAGTTCAAATGTTTTAAATATTATTCAGTCGTCACATGCCGCTATAATTATGTTGTGAAATAAATTCAGATTCATTAAATACAAAAAAAAAAAATTATGTATTTAAATATAAAAACAAAACTTAAATCTTATAAGAGGATCCCTTTGTTTTGAAAGCAATGAAAAGGAAAAAGACATATAATGAATTTGACTGTTTCATCACGGTTTTGATTTCTTTCTGGAATTAGTAGTTTTATGTATTATTATCGGATCTTTAATATCAATTTTGAACAAAGGGACTGAACTAAAAACAGGGAATAAGGTTTCATGTAATTTTAATCGAGGATTACTAAAACAAGAAAAAATGCTGTTTACAAAATTAGGAATTATTATTCACTCTTTAAATGTTGAGACAGGTTGATATACAAAACTTAAACGTTAAAGATATATGTAATATTAACATAAATGTACATGTTGTGGAAGATGAAAATCACTTCATACTGTTTTGTAATAACTATATACATTAGTTTAGCTATATATATATATATATATATATATATATATAATCAATTAAAACTCGTCAACATTTTTTATTAACTGTTGACATATTAAACAAACAAACTGATATAGATATCAATTTAATAATTAATAATTTCTTTTTGAAACGTAAGTTGAGGATCAGTTAGTATAAATAATTGTGACTGTGTATATTTAAATTATATTTTATTTGTATGAAAAAACAGTTGTGTCATAATTTATGGTATAGTGTTTGTATGTAAGTTAGAATCACGATAAAGACTATGATTATTTAAAAAAAAATAAATAAAGAGAATATATATATATATATATATATATATATATATCCAATTAGTTTAGAATCTATCGAAAATATCATTGATAAATATATCTCAAATAAAGATAAAGTTAGTTCCAGATTTTTTGATTTATGAAATTCAAAACGGCGTTTAATATTTTAAAATGACTAACTAGGGGAATTTATTAATCAAACCGAAGATGATAAAGGTGTTGCTCAATATTGTAGATCTCATCAAACAGCATATTCTATTGTGGTGAATGCATATTCAGACATTTGCTACCTATATCAATTAATTTTACAACAACTAATATAATGTAATTGTATGGTCCAATACGGGTTGAATGTTACCTGTTACAAAATACAGACAAAATTTTAACACCGATCCTGAAAGGTCACTGCTGAAAATATGTAAGAAAACTTTTAAAACATGTATTGGAAAATATACTAGAACGTCAGGGTTTTGTGAATGCATTGTATTTGAGCAACACCACGCTGCCCAATTACTGCTATCAAAAGTGGAATGATTAATATTTGCAATGTATATTTCTTTTTTTCGGAATAAATTCGTTAAAATTGGTTCAGCTTTTTCTTTTACATTATGTTTGCAATTTCGTCTTTAAGAATTAGTTGCCTTTTTACTTAAATGTTGCTTTAATGGGTTTTACGTCTCAGTCAAGTATATTTCTCTTCCATCGGGACGTCACTGGCTAAAGTGTGGTAATGGCAACGTTCAGGGAGTGTCTTTTAGCGTTCAACGCCTGCTGTGACACAGTGCATCAGTTTTAAAGTTTCCTCCGAAGGACCCTGTGGCTTTCCTTTCGGTTTCGAACTCGGACCTTCCACAAACGAAGCGAGTACTCTACAAAATGAGCTACCGTAGTGGTTTTTGAATAAATCTAAAAGTTAAGATTATATTACTTGTAAAGGGAAGATCGGTCATGTATTGTACCAAATTTCTTGAATAGTAACCATTTAACATTGTAAATATATAACAAAAACCTGCTAAATTTTGATGTAACAGATGTAAATAATGAAACATATGCCCAGATGTCAATTTTTAACTTTGTGTAAAGAAAACACATAAACAAATGAAAAATATCTCTTTTACTGCATTATCAAGATATCTCAACGCAATAAACAAATAAATAATCAACATATACAAAATGATTCTACATTTACAACAATGCTCTGCAATAGAAACTGTTCAAGAAAAATCAATTAATGAATTTTTTAACCAATTTTTAAAATGTCAGATATCTTATACAAATTATTTACCACAATCGCTTTAAGATAAAGTAAAATTAAGTTTCATAGTGTGTTTCTTGTATAAGTAAGATACTAGAACAAATCTATAAAATATGAAATAATAGTTCTACAAATAGGTTTACACAATTTTTTTTTAATTTGACCTTTGCTGTGTAGTTAATCTAAAGTTAAATATTTGTGAAAGTTAAAAAAGATAAATCCTTTTATTCTCAAAATTATAATTACATTTGCATTTGTTACTAGAACAATCCTTTTATTTTTTTAAAAAAATCGAATAATTAAATGACGTTCTAGTTGATCAAAGTTTTCTCAAATTTTGTATCCAAATTTTACATAATCTGATACCAGTATAATGTAACTTTGATAAAAGAGTTTTTATTGCGTAAATCTATTTAAATATAAGTCAAAGATTAAAAATCGGATAACATCAATAATAGCAACCAAAAGGATCTTAGTTCATGCAAATTGCCTTCTTAGATTTATTATATTTACAAAATGTAGATTAATTACGCCATTGCAAGTGTCGGTCATTTCAGAAAATGGCAGGAATGTTTTAAGACGATCGACAGGAAAATGAAGATTGCAATTGTAAACCAAATAAAACAAAAATACAATATGTTATGATAAAATAGTACTTAACCAAATTACAATGCCTACAACCTATTAAAGAAAACTAAAATCAAACAGAATTGATGAATAATATCATTCATACTATATAAATACATAAATTGCATTTATCAATGAAAAATTATAATACATTTAAAATAAACTCGGAAAGTAAAAGATCATTTACACAATTTCACAAACACAATGATGGTCCTAGAGTTACCTTTCTTTATGCACTTGCATTTAACAACTTGTGCTATGAAATTCCATTAAATCAAAAATTGATCCAATAATGAAAGTATAAAACAAATATTCCATCTCGTTTACTCTCACAAATTCAAAAAAACATACAATTTTAAGTGTTTATCATCTTGATAAAAGTTTTACAAATAAATATGACAAAATGAAACTAAAATATAAAACACACGTCCGATTATAAGTAACACATGAATTAACTGTATTAGAAATTGGAATTTTACCATTGGACTGTGTAACAGCCTGGTCGGATTGTATTCGTAGCACTTCACAAAAGGAACCTACGTATTGGGAATCACAAGAACATGAAAATGTATTAAGATGTGATTCACAAATACCTCCATGTAAGCAAGGTCTACTGGAACATGGATCTAAAGTTGACCTTGTTGTTTTTATTATTTTTTCCTCACAGAAATATCCCTTGTACCCTTCGGGACACTCACATGTCAAGTCTGTTCCAGAACTTATATATTTACATGTGCCTCCGTTCTGACACACTTTGTCATTGCATGGATCTAAAGGTATCTCACATCTATATCCCGTAAAACCAGCTTTGCATGAACATGATTGTGAGAAGCCACTGTTTGACACAACACATGTACCTCCATGATAACATCTTATACCCATACAAGGATTTAACACAATGTCGCAGTTTCTTCCTATGTATCCATCTTGACATTTACAGAAATAACTTTGAATTCCGTCTAAACATGTCCCACCTGTAAATATGTAAACATTGAAAACAGTTAGAATTATTAAAAACAGGAGCACCGCTTAGCAGGACAGTATACGCCCGACAATGCCTATACAGTGTAAGCAAAAATAATAACAGGAGGTAAAATGCTATTGGAAATGTCAATTATTGGTTATAGTCAAGAACATACATCTATAACAAGAGCCGTCAGAAGACCAACAACAAAGCCTGCCTGCACAAACTGTGGGACTAGTTAAACCTACAAGAAAACTAAAAACAAGATACGAGAAAATGGATATAAATTGAAACGCGACATAAAAAACTCTTTTAATATGTTAAGCATTATTGCTTCTTGTGGAACAATAAAAAAATAAAGAAGTTCTTGCATTTTCTAAATTGTGTCCTTATTTGGCACCCAAAGGGCCATAACTCCTGAAACATTTCATGCAGCACATCATTTTAAAATATGCACATCTTCAAATGATCCCGATAACACTTGCTGAATTTTAAACAGTCAGTCTAAAACTGTGGGACAAGTTGCACGCACAAGAAAATTGAACACAAGATACCAGAAACTGGAAACGAATTAAAGTTTAACAATGTTAATTGTTGTGAATCCAGAAAAAATTTTTAAATGAATAAATAAGAAACAAAAAAATGCATTTTCTACATTGTCTTTTTGGCAATCAAAGGGCGATAACTCCTGTAAAATTTCACACAGCATCTTTATTATACAAAATGCACATTTTTTTTTGATCCCAATTATGCATGACGAACTCTAAAATAATCGGTGGAAAATTGAGGAAAAGTTTACCCACAAGAAAATCACAAACAAAATACTAGAAACTAGAAAAAATTAAACGCGACACAAAAACGTTTTTCACATGTTTAACATTGTTACTTGTTGTAAATCCATACGAAATGTGAAAGGAATTAAATGAAAATGAAATTTCTGCAATTTAGACATTTTATACTTATTTGACCTTTAAACTCATAATACAAGTTTGGTACAAGTCCCATCTTGATATCCTCGTTAAGGCAAAAGATATAGACCAGAGAAGAGAAATGGTAACGTATCGACGGACGGACGGACGGACAAGGCCATACCTTAATACGTCCCGTTACATAGGGGTATTTCATCCTGCACAAATTCATTTAACAATGTAAATAATGATAATAATGTATTAATTGAGCAAACCGACGAATTATTTTTATTTCAACTTCAAAATCATTAAATACAATACTGAGACCAAACTGTTGGAATGACACATTGATGTGTTTAACAAACCCTGAATGTAACTTAAAATGGGATAAAATGTAAAGATTTAACCCGTTTGTTCCCTATTAAGAGTGCCATTATTATTCGATCAAATCGACTGACCAGGCAAGTTACCAGAAAAACATAGTAATCTAGTTCGATAAAAATTTCTATACAATTACAAATAAATTGTTATTACATCAGTTGTTTCTGTCAAGCTTTTGAATATAATTATAATTTACCTAGAATTTAACACGAAGAGGTGCCGAAGAGAGGTTAAAAAGCGTTAATCATAATAGTGCCTTCGAGATAATAGTTACATATAAAATAGGTAAAGCATAAAATGTTCAAATAATTACTTACCATTTTTGCATGGATTTGATTGACATTCGTCGATTTCTTTTTCACAAAATATCCCTGAATAGCCAGAGGTACATGCACACATAGCACCATAATTCCCAATGTAACATGAACCATTGTGAGAACAAACTATTTCATCACATGTTGATATTTTGTATTGGCATCGGTCACCATAGTAACCTTCTTTGCAATTACAAATTGGATTCGATGTAGTATTCTAAAAGGCAAAAGAAGTAAATTCATGTTACATAAAATAAAAGTGGATGGGTTGGAATTATCAGACAAATTGCGCTTTTGTAACGAAAAAGGTAATTGTTGAATAAAAAATGAAGAAACATGTTAACATAACTAAGTTTATCACTGGATTAGTCCTTTGAAGCGTTAATTGCAATTTCCACATCTATTCCATAAACTTTAAATGTATATATTCCTATCGGTTATGACAACCATGAAAACCAAAACAAGAAGTTATAGAAATCTTTGAAACAAATTCAAACGGGGAAATACTTTAGCAAAATTGTTCATAAAACACAAAACTCAAAATAAACGTCTCAAAACGTAACAATTTGATACCTGACATTCGCCGTTGTTCCTGCAATATCTAGGAAAACAAAGCTGCATATTACATGTTTCCCCCGTGTACCCAGGTTGGCAGCTGCACGTGAAATTTTTGTTATCATCGGATATACACGTTCCGTTGTTCAAGCACGGTTTATATTTCGAGCAGTAATTTGTATCTGAAAAAGTATGACAATTGAAAAACAAAATAATTTAAAACATTTTATGGAGTACTTACATAACTGAGACTTCCTAACGGCTTGGAATATTTAAGAGATAGAACTTTATCTATATATATTTGTATGTGAAGTTAATTGGTTAAGTGACAGTCCTCTCTCTAGATTTGACAGAGGTCTGCAAAAATTCTGCTTCATTAAGAATAAAGAAACAAATCGGGCTTGCAAAGATGCGAAATTTGTGTCCATTGGTATTTCTATTTCTTTTCGTTTTTTTTATTTGTTTTTTTTTTTTTTTTTTTTTTGTTTTTTTTTTTTTTTTTGAAAATTATTTAAATGATTGACAAATATTTTGTCAATCAGAAACCAAAACGTTTTTTGGTGGTATTTTCAGTACATTTTTGTATACGAATATCATTTTATTGAAACGGTCATCAAGCTCGTCAATATATTACCTATATAAATTATAGATTACAACATTGCTTTTGATTAACAGAACAAAAAAGTTCAAAAACAACAAACAAATGAATGAAAAACAAAAATAGAGGATATTTTAACATTTGACAATAACACGCTTATTTTTAAAGAGCACAGTATACAATGACAAAATTGCAGAAGTGGTTGGACTAAGTTTCAGTGTATTTCTTTTTAAATAAGTAAAATTTTACTATCTGATGCAAGCGATCAATAAACAATTGAGATGATTGAGTTATATTCTAATTCGCCAAGCTCAAACTAATATAAAATATTTATAAAATAAAACTCAACACATAAAAGTATAGGACAAGCGCCTACACGTGTAGCAGCTTTATTAAAACAATTTTACATACAAATTCAACAGATCTTCATCCTTAAGCACACTCACGGCGGCACATAATCAGACTGAATACATGCAGATATAACAACTTTCAAAAAATCTACAATAGAAAAAGTACCATATAATACAAGTCAAAATACTTTAGGGGTGGGTGGGCGGGGTTATAAGAGTATGAGTGCTGCTGCTACAACGAGTGGCTAACTTCGAATGCTGTATAACCATACATGACTCTTTATATACACCAAAAACACGCACGTTTTTCCCGTTAATACTATGCCCGTGTAAGCACCCGTGAATCCGCAATGCGGTAGAATCGTACCATATTTTAACTCAGTGATCACGTGACTATCACGCCTAGTCCACATGTTGGACATCCAACCTATATACAGAATCACTCATGTGCAACACGTTAACTTTTATAAATATATTTATATTCTAATTCGCCAAGCTCAAACTAATATAAAATATTTATAAAATAAAACTCAACACATAAAAGTATAGGACAAGCGCCTACACGTGTAGCAGCTTTTCGAAAAGATAAAGAAAGAAAAAAGGGGGGTATTAAATTCCTAAATTTTCTGATACAGATAATTTCTCCTTTACATTTTCCCTGACATACCCGTCTTTTGCCGCTTCAGACGACCATCGACCATGTTTTTTAAACAACCTGTCCTTTACTCCTGCGGATGCAGCAGCCGTTGCTCCGCCGGATCTCAAACTGTGTAAACCAAATTTAGATTTATCTAGTCCAATTGTTTCTAATGCTATAAGTAAGATTTCCCTTGCTCTAGTATAAGACAAAGGTTTAGTACCTCTAAGCCTAAAAGAGTTAATCGTTTTACAGAATGAAAGTGGTTTAAATATAAATTCTGTAGACCGTTCATCAATCATAGCTAAATATAGATATCTTTCCAACATATTAACTGGACATGTTGTGTTATTCGTTCTGGAAATAAGAACATTAGCACCATCTTTGTAGCGATCCGTCTTACTTCGTTCAATAAGCAAAGATACATGGCTACTATGAAAAATAATATGAGATCTACGTAAATTTACAAACTCTGAAAAACGTAAAAATCCAGCATAACTTATAAGACACATACAACATATTCTTATATCACTCAGATTATTGTTTTGATTACCATAAATTGAAACCAACTTATATAACATATCTGGTGTTATAGGATCCTTCTTATTTAATGTAGGACGACCAATCATTCTACGAGATCCTTCTATAACTGATCAACATAAATTAGATGCACATGGATTAGGATATCCAGATAGTTTATGAGCCCAGCTAATTGCATAAAAAGCGTCTTGAACTTTTGCGACGGATTTGTATGTTTCAGATAAATGAATTAAATACAAAGAAACGTAAAAGTCTGAAGCGGGTAAAGTTTTAACATTAGAATAGTTATTGCACCACTTACAAAAACTGTCAAAAGCATATTTGTACTTCTTCTGTGTATTATTGGCCTTTGAATGCAAACAGAACTCTGATAAACGGTCTGCTAACGATGATAAAACCCGGTCATCTGGAGTTGGTATGTTTGCCCATAGACCACACGAAAATATATCTGAAAAAGGTATACAAAAACAAAATATCATTAGAACCGATGCAATAAGTATATGTTAACATGACCTCGCCAGACTACCACTGACCTTGTCCTGTACTGACCTCGCCAGACTACCACAGACCCTGTCATATAAATTACCTTGTCAGTTGTGTAACAATCCAAACTGACCTTGTAACACTAATTTGCAACCTTGCCAGATAAGTACTTAATTGGCCTTGTCACAAATAACTAATGACCTTGCTGTTTCATTCAGCCATGTCACTACAGAAATGCCCCAGCGTCCAGTTTCACTGCTAAAACTCTAGAATTAAAATAATTCGAACCGAAGATACAATTTTTATTCATTCCTTGAATAAATATATTCTGATGTGGTTCAAATTCCAAAACGTCTATCACATACGGTTTTAAACCAAGCCCTTTCTTAAAAATCAAGGTCCAGAATGATGATGAAGGCCACTTTGGAACAACTAAAGTTCCCTTTGCTTTACAATATAACAAATGTTTGATAGCTCTACCGACCTCGGATATAGGAGGAACAATCCAATTATTTTCACAATACCAGTTTTGTATTCAGTATTGGGACACCAAAACTTTGAATTAAATCTTTTTAATCTGTTATTTAAGTTACTTGCGAATCTGTCAATAGTATGAGGTCCCCATAGGGAATCCATAAACTGAAAAAAGTCTGAGGAAGTCCCCCAGTCTTCAAAATCAACCATTTTAGATATATAATCTGCTTTGGAATTTTCAGATCTTGGAATCCAAGATATATCTAGTGAAATTCTGTTTTCACAACACGTGTCAAAAATTTCTAAAGCTACAATCTGTAGATGAGACTTTGTACTGCCCTTCTGTATAATAGAGACACAGCTCTGGTTATCTGTGTACCATTTGACAACTTTTCCGCGCAGACTGTTTTTAAAAACCGACAGTGCTAAATAAATTGCTTTGATTTCTCTCCATGTAGAGCTCATAATGCTTTCATTTGTATTCCACATTTGATGGAAAACTCGCTCATTCATTTCAACTGTAAATGCCCCTGCTGCAACATTACTAGCATCAGAATATATCATAATACTGGGTAATGTGTAATTTAACAAACACTTTTTGTTTAAACGTCTTAGATTTTTAAACCAGAATACTAATTCCTTATTTACTAAGTGAGGAAAATCCATATCTAAAATTAGATCCCATTTGACCCTCCTATCAATAGCCATATACATGTAACGGGTCATTAGACAAGTGATGTTACCCATGACTGGTGACATCGACATAATTTTACCTGTAACTTGTGCTAAATTTCTGGCAGTAAACAATGGAAACTTTGTTAAAATATCGATAAGTGAAGACATAGTATCAATCATTCTCCTCTCTGGAATTATAATGCTAAAATCTACCGAATTCCAAATTAATCCCAGCCATTCTAAAGATTGAACTGGGTCAAAAATAGATTTTTCTTCATTTACCAATAACCCTGCTTGTGATAACGACCATCTTACAAATGATGACATAATGAGGCAGTCTGACCTAGAATGAGCTATACCCAAGCCATCATCTAAATAGAGTACAATGTCATGGCCATTTTGCCTCCAATATTTTACTAACGGTCTATGACACTTGGTAAATAAATAGGGAGCCGATGAAAGGCCAAACGCTAAGACAGTATAACAATAAAACTTGCCCTTCCATGAGAAACCCAGGTAAGTTTGCTGCTGTGTGCAAATGTCAAAATGAAAATAACCAGATTTTAAATCAAATTTAAACAAATAACAGTCCTTAGTAAAATAGTCTAAAGCAAGCCTGTGGTCTTCAAATTTTACTTTATTTTTTCTAATATAATTATTTATTTCACTTAGATCCAAGATTAGCCGTTTCTTACCCGAATGCTGAACTGAAACACTTAAGGGATTAACAACAAACGGCTGAAATGGGTTTCAGTGATGCAGCCGATATGTAACAATTCGGAAATTGCTTCATTAACAAATTCGGAATGAAAAATTGCTGAATTATTATTTCTCATAAACATGGGGGGAGGATTTTTTAGAAAAGGTATAACATAGCCATATTCAATAGTATTTAGAACAAATTCACTAGCACCTATAACACGCCAAAATTTTACATTTTTACGCAAACTGTTTTTAACGCCTTTACCCGTAGAAGCAATATCAATTTTTTCGAAAAAATGAACATGTTCAATAAACATTTGAAATTGGTCTAACAAGAGACTGTTCTCATACAAACAAGCAAAATAATGATACTTATCTTTGACACTATCACTTTTCTGAGACTGCTGAGCTGGACTCTGTATTAGCGAGGGGGCAACGATTCCTCCAGTGACCAAATTGGTTACATCGGTAGCAGATGTCATATGGAGTTGGTTCTTTACGTCGGTTGACACGAAAGGGCTGCTGCTGTTGTTGTTGCGTACTGTGAAAAGGCATGACAGCAGTAGCTGTAGAATGAGATGGACGAGACTCTGCGTTTGTTGAATTTTTGTTATATGGCTGGAACCTTTTCTTCTCCTTGATGCTCCGGAGGGCTCTGTTTTCTGCTGAACGAAGTCGTTTTTCATCTTCAGAGTCGGATGCAAGGTCGTCACTCTCATATTCTCGAACTGTTTTCCAACCAGCTGGCGACTTGTCTGCAATTCTGATGAGCTTATTTCTTTTGTTAATTTTAACAATAATGCCAGAAATGATATTAATAGCAGTAGAATCATCTGGTAATTTCTTTTGAAGTTTATGTAAATCAGATAAAATATCAGAGTTAAAGTTATACTGGATTTGGTTACCTTCTCCCTTTAGTTTGGTAGTTACTTCTTGTTTTAACTTTTTAGCAAATGACTCGTTACCCACAGCAAGTTCCTTATGCAGAGTAGAAATTTTTCCATCTAAATATGATTTAAACAACTGAAAAGTATCAGCTAAATCTGTATTAAGTTGTGCGCTAGTGTTACCTCTATGGTTGTGGGTTCCACCACTATCTTGGTCCGATTCAAGTAATTTCTCAGAGTCCGACATCGAGGACAGTTATAAGAGTATGAGTGCTGCTGCTACAACGAGTGGCTAACTTCGAATGCTGTATAACCATACATGACTCTTTATATACACAAAAAACACGCACGTTTTTCTCGTTAATACTATGCCCGTGTAAGCACCCGTGAATCTGCAATGCGGTAGAATCGTACCATATTTTAACTCAGTGATCACGTGACTATCACGCCTAGTCCACATGTTGGACATCCAACCTATATACAGAATCACTCATGTGCAACACGTTAACTTTTATAAATATATTTATTCGAACAATAGCGTACAGTGCTTTAACTTCAAGAGACACGCTTCTACAGGATAATTTAAAAATGTTCTATAATAATTGGCAGAAAAGTGTCAATTAACTGGGTTTCAAACAATCTTTAAATGCACAATATCCTAAAGACTCGATTCATCAAGCAACAGCTGAGACATGAATCAGTAAACAGAACTTAATTTGCATTAAATTTTGAAAAATCGTTCCAGATCATTTTGAAATAAAACTAAAATAACTCTTCACTTTAACATTCTGTATACCCACGTGAATCTACTGTAAAATTTTCATTTGTGTCTCGATATGTTCGAAAATATCAATATTTTGTACATTTTGTCACAACAGAATTCTAACATTTGCTTTACAGAGGAATTAAACAATAAAAAATATTTACGTGTGTGCGTGTGTTTGTGAATACACCTAAAACTTTAACATTCTCGGGTAATTGTAATTTATTTTAAAAAAGATGTACAAAATTTATATCTATAAAGGGCAACGTTTTAAAACTTCCACCCTAAAAACCGTATCTCATTAAATTCTTTTTCTGATTTTTGCGCACAACGTTTTACGGTTGACTTACACAAATCAAAACAAATAATTTTATTCTATTAAGAAATCACAGCAAATAAATAAGTAATAATGGCAATTATTTTATCTAAAATTTGTTTGTTGTTTTAACAGATATGATAAACATTTGCGTTTTTATTATTTTAATTCACTATTTTCACTCTTTCTATTATATAAAAGTAACTTTACATTAATTAAGCACTTCATTGTTTCCACTTGTAACATAGACGACGATTTACCACCAAAAAACTTCAACAGTTATGCTATTTCTGGGGAAAAGGATAAAGACGAATACTGACAAATAGTTCAAACACCTACAGATATTGCTTAAATTTGCGATGATGATAAAATCCGGGCTATGCAAAATTAATTTTACAGAATATTTTTCTTGTATGTAAACATTTTATCTATCACAATTATGTTGAGCCCCTGAACAAATTATATGTAATTATGAAAAATACCTGTTGCAACTCGTTTTTTGCATATATTAATAACGCAAATTCATTTCTCTAAATTTCAAAAAAAAAAGAAGTTATTTACCTATATTGCAATATTTTCCTTGCCATCCATCATTACAGATACACTGATATGGTATATGGCAGTGTCCGTTTAAACAGTTTGGGTCTAATAAACATTTGTTACATTTATCTGCTTCCGACCAACCATTGTAACACCTGAGTCACAGAGAAATCAATACATAAATATGTTTACTAATGAATTGTGAAATAATTTGAAATTGTACAGATTGTTACGAATCAGTGGAAAAAGATCTACAATGCTTCCTGATGTATTTTGGGAGATAAAATAAAAATTACAACTGTTGTTGAAACTGATTGTATTCATCGTCATCAATGACTGAAATGTTAATCTTGTATTTGATAAAGAAATGCATTTACGGTAGTATACAGACTTGAAATTCTGAAGTAAATTTAAAGTATAAAAATGTCAATATTAAATCGAAGTGTTTATGTCCAAATTTACCTGCATTCATACGGTTTTTCACAGTAACCATGCTCTAAATTACAACCAGGACTACATTTTGCTGAAATATATGTTTAATTTTTATAGTAATGTTAAAACATTAAAATAACATAATACGTTATTACCCTTACAGGTGTACAATTATTTACACCAATTAAAAATGGATTATGTTTCACAATAACCTAATTTTAAGAGCTTCATGCATCTAGTCAGTCATTCAAGGTTTTCTGCTTATATATATATATATATATATATATATATATATATATATATATATATATATTTATATATATATATACCGATAGTGTATATAAAGGTACAAAATGATTATTGACCTTACCGAGTGTTACAAATATTAATATATGTTGTAATTAGTCATTTTGTGTTCAATAATTATTCTACATTTGAAATGTTTATTTCTTTAACATCTGAGAAAAAGATCAGTTTTATCTGAAGGATGAGCTTGTAGCCTACAAACACGGATAAGTAGTAAAATGTCTACAAAATATAATTTATCAACAATATACCTTTTGTACAAAATTCTCCCTCCCATCCTGACAAACACACCTTTGTTCCATTTTCATCACAAATATAATGTCCAAATCTATCGTCACGTGACCTACACACTTTATCACATGATGGCCCATAATAACTTTCATCACAAATGATACGGTATTTGAATCTTATCTCCGATTGGTCAATTAGTTTTTTATCTATTTTCCATTCAGATGTCGGTTCCATGGAATCTTTAAAAGCTGCCTTTAAAATTCTCTGTGATGTGTCTACAAAACACGTTTGTTATAATAATTTTGTGTCATTACCTGCATAAGTTCAATATATTAATTTTTTTCAAATTGCATAAATAATTATAGGTAAAAGAACATGCACACAGCAAAAATCAAAACATCACAAGACACGAAACAACAAAAGTTTGAAGACAAGATTGAAACAGATTAAAGCATATTCAACATCAAATATTAAAACAAATCTGATGTAACTTTAGTTTTATTGACTTGCTTCGTAATGATTGAAATGAAATTTAAAAGTAGAATAAAAAATTGCAACTGGTAAATTGTACTTTTTATGATAAAAATTGTATTTGCACTAAACGATGTCAGTACTTTTTCATCTCAAACTTGGCAGAGCCTCGTTTGTGAGAAAACAGCCAACGCAAAATATCACACTACACAATAGAAGACCAAAATCAAACACAAAGTAAGGATTGCTAATATAGCATTTCCGACGTTGGATTTGCGCTGAAGTTGTCGTCAAGTCAATTAAATATATACTTTTGAAGAACTTCGTTCCATCTGAATAACATTAAAACCAGTGCTACCAAATTTTAAAACACACTACACATACGTGCGAATATTCAAAAACTTTTTTTGCGTTAACTAGTAGCCCATCAACATATAAAATATTCATCCCATTATTCCTGAAAGTCTGGTTATAGTGTTTGTTTTATAATCTCTCTCATTAAACTGCTGAATTTATTTCTCAATAAAATATACAATTTATCAAAATTTTCAGTCGTCTAAAATTTTAAATTTATTCAAAACTAAGGTTTGTTCCCTCATGCAAAGCATTCCTTAGCTGATTTGGATTTATATATTTTTGAAACTTTAGATTCATTATTTTCAACTGTTTGGCTTATATTTTTTATGTATCAAACTTTTCGGTCTAAGTGTCACTGATAGAGAATGAATTTCCGAAATGTGCACATCTGGCACATTAAAATTTAACTGGTATTTGTATTATATATTTAATAAATGTTGATAAACTTATTTTTACGATCTAATATATGGCTTGATTCTAATAATATTGAAGATGCACTTGTTTCAACAATTTCTTTATGCACAAAGGGTATTGTACACTTGTTTTGCTTTAACATTTGTATTTAAAAAAAAAAAAAAAAAAAAAAAAAAAAAAAAAAAAAAAAAAAAAAAAAAGAATAGAAAAACCTCATAATTTTCATCTCATCTACGTTTTCTCAACACGTTCGCACATTTTTTGTTAATTTATCTTAATACTATACAATCGGTGTACTATGTATTCCTGCGACTGTTTCTTCTTAACTTTAGTAAATTATGCATGTGTTTACTTTGAAACTTCACGGCATTAATAATTATAATAATTTTTCATCTTATAGTACTGTTTAATAAGCAAGGTTAATTGGCGTCATATCGCTCGCTGGCTTGAAACGCATTGGAAAAAACTAGTACATTAAAGGCTTTAATCCGAATGTCTTAATTATTACCCAACCTATCCGGAGATGGTAAGAAAATTTTCGTAAAACTAGCTCTTATTCGGAATCATTAAACAATTAACTAACCTCTTTTCTTTATTATTATGTTGCACCTCTAATATTAGGATTCAATCTGTTTCAGTTTTAACAAATTCACATAAACATTTGTCATTTTCCGTTTGCAAAGAAATTAAAAAAAAATATAAAAAAACTGGAAATTAAAAATTAAATGACTTTTTCTTGATTTTTAAAATGCAGAAACACACTCATTATATATATATATATATATATATATATATATATATATATATATATATATATATATATATATATAACAATAAGTAAAATAATATTATTATTTTACTTATTGTTATATTTCATCTGTATACAAGCTTCAAAGACTTTGGATTTATATATATATATATATATATATTCTGTTGCTTATGGTTAAATCATCCGTTGCATATTAAAAGTATATCTTACTGGTACTATTACTTACCTGATGTTGATGTATTTTGAAATGCGTCATGCCAAACCTCTATAATTAATGAAAAGGATGTCTGCAAGTATAAAATAATTACATATAGTGTATGATTGGAAAATAATGAATGTGATATTTTACACCCAAATTAGATAATGCATGATATTGAGTAATTAATTCTTATATTTCTAAATGTCATGGGCTTTACTAACTTCGTACTAACACAAATATTTTGATCTAAATTTTGGTTCTTCGAATTCAAATCTAATCATTCAATGTTTGTAGATAACTTTCACGTACTCTTGACATGGACCATTGAAAACAACTAAAACAAAACAAAAAGCAACAACTATGTTACAAGACCTGTTTTCTGCATGTAGAGTGGCATTTAGCTACCGATAAATTATAAAGATATAATGTTAAATCAAGCATGATAAGCCAAGTGCTTTATTTATATAACCAGGAAGATATTTCATAATGGGTATTACATTATGTCAGCTTTTAGTGTTTTATAAGTGCACCTGTTGCAATCTGGATTATTTTTGGACTTTTTTCATATGTTAAATAGACACCACATGCACGTATCTTGATGTGCAGAATACATGGAAAGTATCGGAAATTATAATGTTATTGCTCATTCTATTTCTTAAAATATCTCTGCACATGTCCTTACATTGAACATATAAAAACATGTTTCTTGACGGAAAGAGTTTTAACTGCAATTAAATGAATACACATCTACAAGTCCCTGATCTGCCATAAAATCAACTAAACTTTTGGATTCCAGGAATTAAGGTAATTGCTTAATTTTATCGGAAATAATTTTTTTTTTAAATAATTTTAAAAATTATTAAAATAACATAAATATTTATCATACTTATAACTAAGATATCAGTTCTTTAAAACATGACATTGTAAAACAATATAAAATTAAAGCAATTTTATTTAGAGGAAGTCCAGGCTGACAGATAGACTATCCTGACGCCATGTGAACCTCTTACATCGATATTTATCAATGATTCTGGTTATTATTGTGTATGTATAGCAAAAACAGGTTAGACTTATCCCTAAAAAAATCTGCAAGACAGACAAAAAAGATAATAACATAAGTTCAAAATAGACATTTTTTCATTATTGCTTAAATTTTCTCCACAGCGGGATATTATATAACTGGGCATTAACTTCAATAGCGACCAGTGAAATGTGGTCAGATAGGAGATATCGGCCTAGATCATATCTTCATTAGAGTAAACATTTGGTTACAAGATCATAAAAACTTGCTGCCCTTAAAGTCTTTAATCGCTACGATATCTACCTATATCTTGTCAGGTAACACAATTTTATCAATTACATTCAATTTTTTTAAAGTTAGCACTAACATAACCTTACAACTCTTACTGCTTCATAGCTGAAAACAGCACTTTCTTTTTTTCAGTGCCACAAATATCAAAAGGATTTTGAGATTAAGTTAGTTTCGTTTAACATATGTAAGGAATAGATGTCCGTTATTTATATAACCAGTAACAAACATGTAGAATTCACATTGATAGAATATAACAAATGGACGAACAAGTGAGACTAAGTGTTTTGGGAAGATTTAATGTTACTTGAAACTTGACATAATTTTAAATCTTGTACTTCTGGGTTAATTAAACCGAATGTCAACATAATTATACACAATTATGCGCGCCTACGTATTAGGTCTTATCACCGCCTAGGGTCGAATAACACTTGCAGATCCTTGTGTGAGAAAATTGTCAGTTTCATGTCTATGGGCGGACATGGCCGAGTGGTACTGTCACCGGCTTTCAAATTCAAGAGTTGTTAGTTCAAATCTCACTTAGGACTTGGAAATTTCCATGATGATTTTCATCTTCTGCCCATATTAGAGCCGTAAAAAGCTTATTACCAGAATAGTCTTTTGGATGAGACTCAAAACCGAGGTCTCGTGTCTCAGTGCACGCTAAAGACACCTCTGTAGAGATCGAAGAGGAGTAGGCCACTACAGAGGATGCTTTCAACTAGAAGCGAATGAAACAGATTGAGCAAGAAAAACAGTTCGCTTGCCGAACGTCAGTAGTCTCTGGGTACTCCGGATTTCCTTCACCAATCTAGAACCTTGAAGTAAGTAATAGAACTTTGATTTGAGCACAATTAATCAAATCAAATTTATCATTTTAATATTTCGAACTGCATTGCTAGGGATGTCTAATAACTTATGAAGAATAACGCTTTGTGTTATATTAAAGACTAATCATGACTGAAAAGATAAACAGCTCTAATCGAACTTGATTTGATAATGTAGGTAGGTAGGTTGGTTAGTTGCTTGAATTTTTTTTGTCACATCAGCATTATTTCAGCTATTCGTGACGAGACATTCTTTATTTATCCCAAGGATTTGTCTTAAAGCAAGTTCATATCACATCGTGCGTAAATTCGCAAATGTTTCTTTTAGTTTTAATTATTGCGACCTTTAGAGTCCCAGTATACTGTTCCAGAACGTTTCAGATAAACATAAGAGACCACGCAGTTCCTCTAACGGTTTCCGAATCAACCAGTTGGGGCCAACGAAAAAATAAATATATTTCTCACTTGCTGTCGATTGGGGTAGAAACCAGAGCGGTTAGATGCATTGAATTTAAATGCTACCGCCTTAACCACTCGGGCACCCTGATCCGATTTTGGTTCATATTCGACACGTTGTGGTTTTTTTAGAACCTTTTATTTTATTCTTCTGTTACAGAAACAGAAACATTTCCAATCCTAAAACCAATTTTACAGCAATCTCGATATTATCACCCAATTATCAAATGCCAAAAGTGTTTCCGAGTTCTCTGCGAATACCGCTATCGTCAATATTCAAGCATGAAATAAGTGCCAATAGACGAAAAGAATTTACTAAAGAACTTAATCAAACATGATCAAGGAGATGAACACAGATTAATTGATTCAATTTTCTGCATTGTTAAGCACCCTCTGTACACATTGGCTAATGAGATAAACTAACAGGTGATGTCTGATATCTGGGATTAAATGTGAAATGTTGTTTGATTTATAATTTATACGTTTATTTTCAATAAAACAGAAATATAAGAGTTTATGGAGAATAAAACCAACTGTTAGTGTCAATTGCAGGTTCTTTGAACAATGTTATAGAATTTGTGCGTGTCTTAGGAATTAATTTCTTTTAAAAAATTATAAGACTTGTGTAAGTCTAAAAAATTACGTATTTAACACAGATTTCAGGTCGGGTATTTCAGCTTTACGGCTCTAAACATTTTACCGTCACTGGACTGGCATTTTCCCTCAAATACCCCTTATAAACATGATATATATGTATATGTCATTAACATATTTAAAAAATGTCAGTAGAATAACATGCTGCAAAAAATATTCTTTACATGTGAAATAAGAGTTTTACAAAAACCAAGGGTATCCATTGAACTGTAACATGTATAAAACAATATTTCATATTTTACCAAATAGTGAATACATGGTCAAACAATGTATACGATTTTTTTTCTTACACTTTTGTTTATTTTTTCTTATGCATTTGAAATGATGTGGCGACTTAACAATCTAGTATTAAAAGTAAAAAATCTTCTGAACACTTCTATATAAAAAAAAAAATTAAAAAAACTATTATTCAGTTAGGTTTCGTTTACTATTAACCCGCGAAAATCTGCTGTTTCTATATCTCTCAAAATTATGTAATACATTATAGCTATATTTTATTCAAACATATCAATATACAAGTGCTGATATGTAAATTAATTCAGATCTAAATTTTACAATATTCAGCAGGGATAGAAAAAACCATACAAACTGCTAGTTATAAATAAATTGAAATAAAAGAATATTGCATATCGTAAAACCACTTTTGGCAGAGTATCGACTGAACGCCGGTATACGTCTATGATCTAAGAGGAAAATTTAAAAATTACCGTAGTTGAAATGACAGGAAGGATACAAGTTCATTCTATAGAATGTCTTTATGGAAAACTTGTTGATCACTTTCTATTATCGACAAATCTTACGGGAATCACAACTTTGTTTCTATCAAGAAATTACATTGCATAAGACTGAATTTGCAGACAAGATGCAATTAAATGAGCTATCTGATGAAGAACAATCTCTGTATATTTTTACAGATGGCGAATCAGATAGACTTCATTCTGTCTGATTTCAATAAAATTTTCGTACTTTATGTGTGAAGAAAAATATTAAAAAAAAACCTTAAAGTGTAAAATCGATTATCACGCCAACACATTTGTACCTCATCTGTGTGTGTAAAGTTACTAAACAGGCGCACACATAAAATACGAGAAATGCGTTTAACATGTGTGCAATGAAATAATAAAATTTTAATCTGTCAACACACACATAGAGAAATTTTGATAATTTTTTCACTTTTAATGAGGCAAGACTTAATGCTTATACTGAAATCTAGTGATTTTTAACCGTTAATGAATGGGACAAAAACTTAATTTAAAATGAATAAACCAGAAATGATAGTATTTATCAAGTACAAAGACATTGAGAATACTGTTAAGTGACTTAGTTACTCAATATGTACGATAAGCCTTTTATCTGTCGATGAAAAAAATTATCAGTCATGTTTCTTTTTATCGCAAAATATTAAGGCTTGTATTTCGTATATACTGATTCCATTTTTTTCTCATAAAGTTAACTAATCGTGTTGTAAAAGGTCTACAGGTTTACCACAAGAGGGATAGAACATGAACTATAAATGCTGGGAAACACCAACTGTATCCGGTCTCGTATACATGTATGTCTAAATATTAAGTCAGGGGTTATATTGACCAACAACATCCGGTCTCGCATATGTCTAATTTAATTCAGGGGTTCCATAGACCAACTACATCCGATCTCGCATATGTCTAATTTAATTCAGGGGTTCTATTGACCAACTACATCCGGTCTTTTCATGTCTAATTTCATTCAGGGGTTCTATTGACCAATTGTATCCAATCTCGTATATGTCGGAATATTAAGTCAGGGGTTCTACTGACCAACTACATTTGGTCTTGTACATGTCTAAATTAATTCCAAAGTTTTATTGACAAACTACACCCGCTCTCATAAAAGTCTAAATTAAGTCGGGGGTTCTATTGACAAACTACATCCGGTCTCATAAAAGTCTAAATTAAGTCGGGGGTTCTATTGACAAGCTACATCCGGTCTCATGAAAGTCTAAATTAAGTCGGGGGTTCTATTGACAAGCTACATCCGGTCTCATAAAAGTCTAAATTAAGTCGGGGGTTCTATTGACAAGCTACATCCGGTCTCATGAAAGTCTAAATTAAGTCGGGGGTTCTTTTGACCAACTACATCCGGTCTCATAAAAGTCTAAATTAAGTCGGGGGTTCTATTGACCAACTACATCCGGTCTCATAAAAGTCTAAATTAAGTCGGGGGTTCTATTGACCAACTACATCCGGTCTCATAAAAGTCTAAATTAAGTCGGGGGTTCTATTGACCAACTACATCCGGTCTCATAAAAGTCTAAATTAAGTCGGGGGTTCTATTGACCAACTACATCCGGTCTCATAAAAGTCTAAATTAAGTCGGGGGTTCTACTGACCAACTACATCCGGTCTCATAAAAGTCTAAATTAAGTCGGGGGTTCTATTGACCAACTACATCCGGTCTCATAAAAGTCTAAATTAAGTCGGGGGTTCTATTGACCAACTACATCCGGTCTCATAAAAGTCTAAATTAAGTCGGGGGTTCTATTGACCAACTACATCCGGTCTCATAAAAGTCTAAATTAAGTCGGGGGTTCTATTTACAAACTACACCCGGTCTCATTAAAGTTAGGATTCCAATTGATAATCAATACATTTTTGTATGTATTTGCTTAGCTCATTTATCAGAATATTTTCTATTTGTTTGAAATAAAAAAAGCGTTTATGTGATGGTATACAGTATACTCTTCAATAGTATTTGAACCAAAATAGTAAAAATGTTGTCAATAAACAAAGTGTCCTTCTAAAGTTGAAAGTTTAATTATCTGCAATCTAACGATGTGTTTGTATCGTTTGTTTTTGTTTCATATCCTTTGTTGTTGTGTTCCTTGTTCTCCTGTCTGTAGCAATTGTAATAAAAGTATGCGTTTCAGATTTTAAAAAAAGCTAAAGGACACGGCAGGCAAAAACCATTAAAAATTTAATTACTCTAAATATATAACACAAATACCAGTTAAATTTTGATGTGCCAGAAGTGAACATTTCGGAAATTCACTCCTCATCAGTGACACTAGGAACGAAAAGTTTGAAAGATAAAAACATAAGCCAAATAGTTGAAAATGAATAAATCTTAAGTTCCAAAATTTTATAAATTTATTTAAGTAATATTAAATAAAAGACATACAATATGTGTTCAATGAGAGTAACTACAATAAATTTTATCATAAAAATTTAATTCATACTTACCGGCCATGAAAATGAAAAATCAATTTTTAATGGAAAATAATTCAAAACTGATAACGCTGTTTCATTTATTGTATTTCCACCAAGAACAGGGGTCACTTTCTTTCCAAATGTACAATATTGGTTATCAGTCAGTGATGCTGTATAATGCAATAAACAGATGGTAAAAAAGGTTCTACAATCCGCTGAACATGGTGCATACTCGAGTGTTCCCAGCACAGCACTTCTTGTTTTCTTTATAACCGCGGGTATTATACATAGCCAGAATCGATACTTCAAATATACCTGAGCAAAACGTCTGAAAAAATATATATATATAAAATAATGTAAAATATTTGTATCTAAAAGCATGTTCATAGTCATTTCGTTTATATTACAGACCAAATGGCAACAGATAAAGTAATAATAATAAAATTAATAATAATAATAATAATAATAATAATAATAATAATAATAATAATAATAAAACATTGAACGGGTTCTCAAAAAAAAAAAAAATAAATAAATAAATAAAATAAAAACACTTTTACATCTGAAAAAGAATTCAATTTAAGAGTATAGATAGATGGAATTTTTTATTTTCTCTTTCAAATTCAATGAAATAACTACAAAACTTCGGTAGGTAGTTTTATTTACTTTTTTCAATTTTTCCCTTTCTTTTCTTTTTTTTTTTTTTTTTTGTTTTTTTTTTTTTTGAATTGTTTTTAGTATATATTGCTTTTAAGTATATTTTGCAAGCGATATTTTTGTCATAATACTATAGACCTTACTACGATTAAGAAGAATATGTTCTATCATAATTAACATTCGAATTCGAAGATGCAGCATAAACGATTGAAATTACACATGTAAATACATGTATATGGATATATTAAATGGCTTACACAACTAGATTACAATATGCCATACAATTACTTTTCTGTGTTAGAAAATGACAAATATATGTGTGTTGAAATGAGGATAAAAATATTAATCCAAATATTTTAAATTTATACATGTGGCTTTCTTTGATGTTAAAACCTCATTTTTAACTTAAAAATGTCAAACATTCATTTATAACTGAACTAAAGCTGTTTCGTGAACCAGGCGTGTTAAACTGTTTTAAAATGACTTGAAGTGAAAAAAAGACCCCAAAAACTTTAAAAAAAAAAAAAAAAAAAAAGGTCATACAAACAAATCCGCTCAAAAAAGCAGAAATATTTGAACTTAAAACCAACCGCAAGTATTTTCAAACACAAGTCTGATTATTCAGATGTCACCAAGATTATCTCTAACAAAAATAGTTTAAATATGTGAGCTATTTTAAGCTTACTAATTTTCAAACAACTGATAAAAACCTCTTTTACTTTTGGAACAAATTAATGAATTAAAATCCATTAAAATATAAGAGTAAAAGATTAAAATTATATTGTGTCATATACATGCTGGCAGGTCATGGATGCCGTGAGATTTGCGACTGAATGTCTACAACCCACCGTCAACAGACAGTCGTATGATCATAAAAAAACGATATTCATTGATCTTTGACGAATTTGATATGTAAAAAAAATTCTAAAAACACTGTGCTCTCTCTCTCTCTCTCTCTCTCTCTCTCTCTCTCTCTCTCTCTCTCTCTCTCTCTCTCTCCTTTACTTCATCATATTCATATTATATTTCGTGTTTACTCTGAATTCCGCACATTGCTTATTTGTACAAAAAATGGTCAAATTCCGCTTTTAAACCTCCATTAAGTTTTTGCTAAACAGTCGGGGAGCATGATAAATGACAGAAATAAGAGAACATTTGTTTGTGTAACTAATTCATATATTTTATCAGCACTGAAAAAATAAGATTTATGTGAAATAGTTGTAAGCTTTCTCCATAAAACTGAAATAATAAAGTCAAGAAAATCGTGGTAGTTTCAGTTTAATTCTCGTAAGCTTTCTCGATAAAAAGGAATGATAATTTTTTTTTTTTTTTTTTTATCACAGGTTGAAACCATTTGTCGAAATAACATATTTGTTTCTTTTTATTTTCAATTGTGCACTTTTGTCGAAAATTAGCTTGTATCTTAAAACACTAATGGTTTTCAGAAGAAAATCCACATCAAATGTTAAGTTACGTTTACTACATACAGTATATCACTTTTAATTTTTCCTTGTACCCCGTACAATATGTTTACACATAACATATAATTCGGTGTGTGTGTGTGTGTGTGTGTGTGTGTGTGTGTGTGTTTCGTATAGTTATAAGCACTTACCTGAGGTTACAGGTTTGTTATGATGCATTTGAATGTCTATAATAATCTTTAGATGAGTGAATGAATTAAAACATTACCAATATTAATTTTGCACTTAACGTTTCCTTAAAAAAAACGTCTTAATAAGAAATCTTTACTACCAAATAGTTTCCGATATTTTATTCATGCCACTAAAATATTACGAATTTCTTTTGTATAAAGAATGGTTATTTCCAACTTTTGAATTTTTTAAAAACTGAATTTATGATTATTAAAAATTTGATGTTTTAAAAGACAATGATGAATAATGATTACAGACGTAGAAAAACACGTTATCAGATATGAGATACAGTTAAAGATACAGACATTAATTTGTCTTGTTTTTATGCATAAAAAAGGTTTTCGAGGTATAATTGGCAATCTTAAACAATGGTTATTTTAAAACACTATTTGGCAAAGTTGATCTGTTTTTATGCTTATTTTGTATTTGACACAAAAATATAAATATATACGTTGTGCGGTGTTGTTAATCCCTAGTATATTTTAATATATACAACGTTTTTAAAAGCTTTTATTTCTAAATTTGATAGATATTTTGATTATTTTGTAATGTTAAGGAATGTTTTTTTTTTTTTTTTTTTTTTTTTTTTTTTTTTTTTTTTTTGTTTTTGTTTTTTTTGTTTACAACAAGATACAATGCCGTAAAAAGTTAGATATAAAAGTTCTATTTAAATTTAATTTGATTTTTGGATTGTGATAAAATATTTATAGTTCAAGTGCCCTAAATATTTTTTCAAAACCGTTTTATATATTAATTATTAATTACACTATATAGATTTACACCAAAAAGGACAATTAAAAAAGATATTAGCGGTTTGTTAAACGTTACAGTTAGAAAACTGTTCTAAACCACTGCATATTACAACTTTTGAAACATTTCGCTTTCTTTGTTGATAATGAAGTTACTTGCATTGCATGTATGCCATCAGTTTCAGATTACGATGTAATTTTAATCATTAGCCATTTGTCAAGTTCCGATGATAGGTCTATAGAGTTAAGATAAGAAAATGGACGCTACTAGTTAATTTATTTTATATTTATCCTATTAGACAATGCAAGTTGACCATGAACGTGTCAGAGTTGTGTCCATCATGTCCAAACCCGCTGAGAAAACTCATCAGTTTCTGTATCAATATGTAATTTGGACTGACCATTAGGGACCAGGTCTGAACTCTTGATGACCACGATGACAGTCGTATATTTATAAATCATAATACTTTAATGAGAGAAATGTCCAACAAGATGATAAGATGCATTCTATGCTTCTCCTGTTTTCAATTACTAGAACATTGTCTATATCCTTTTGGATTTCATTAGATATCTAAACTATGTCAGAAATTTCCTGTTTTCTTCAAATTTCCACTTGTCAGATTTGAAAATTATCGTATACGAAAGATATGTCGACTTGTACAGATTTTTTCAATCAGTTTATTTTGACAATATTGTCATTCCGTTTTTCTATTCTTTCCCAGTAAAATTTCTTAAAATAAAAAAATGTGAAAAAGTTTGATGGACGAACATCATATAAAATATCGGGTCCCAGTTTCACAATCATCTCTTGACTAAAGTTGCCTTACCTCAGAGCCAGCAAATTTGAAATAATAATAATTAAGTTAGTTGTAATGATGTTAAAAAATTTTAAGATGTCATTTTCAAGATCATTTGAAGCCAATGATATTTGTAAGTAGCTTTAACAATGCATTTTTTTTTTTTTTTTATTTTTTTTTTTTTTTTTTTTTTTTTTAATCAAAATTTGCTAAATTTAAGTTAAAGAAATTCGTAGTTAAGGAATGTTTTAAAGAATGAGTCCAGTCTAATATTTTTTCTTTAAAAAATCTCAAGTGATAAGTGCCAAAAATAATAAAATAAAATAAAATAAAATAAAATAAAATAAAATAAAATAAAATAAAATAATCAAAACAAAAATAAAATAAGAAAATTAAAGTAAATAAAATAATTAAATCAAGTAGCAAATAAAAATAAAATAATATTGAATAAATTAAATATAATTTTTGTTGACAGATAGCATAAATACATTTTATTTATTAAGATGTACATGATGACGTTAAAGGGTTAGCGTGTGTTTGAAGACCTCACCATTTTCTCACAACCGGATTGCGTAAACTGGTGCACTTGAATTTTCATATTTTATTCCAACTTGTCAATATCAATTACAATACTAAACAGATATGCATAATAGTTATCTAATCGACCAATATACAACATTTTGGCAAGATAAACATAAAGTTTTTCTACATTTAGATAAAACATTAGCACTAAAATGCTTAAACTCGACTTTTAATTTATTTTTCACCTTTTGTCTGTTTCAATTTAATTTTTCAAATTTAAATCGACGTGCCGCCGGATTAGAATTTCGTGTTAGGTCAATGGGATAATGTAAAATTGTATAAGTATTTTGTTGTTTCTAACTGAAAGAATTAAAAGAATTTGACGTTCATGAGTTTATCACACGAAATATGTTTCTGTAGTTAAAATCTTACTGCTGTAGATAATTTCTGTGACGTCAGAATGCAATCATTTACGCACATGTAATTCAACGTAACCTTGTTTTATAAATGGTTTGGTAAGTTTTACATCACTTCTGCCGCCATTATTCACGTAAAGATTACCCGATAGCAAAAGCTATGAAGTGAATAACAAGTGCGTACAAGAGCAAATCTAAACAAAACATACTTTCAAAATGAAAAGAAAGAAAGAAAAACCGTATAAATAAATAAATAAATAAATAAATAAATAAATAAATAAATAAATAATCCATTGCACTGTGTAATGCGTCTAAAACAAAACAAGAAACATAAACTTCGAATCAATTTATTAAAAGTTGTAAAAAGCAAAAAAGACGCAAAAATAGCTCAATTAGATCGAAAATACAACCGATGTAAAGATTTACTGATCGATGTCTTCCAATTTCGCCAAGTGGAAAGCATAAAAAGGGGGAAGCAACCCACTGTCATTAAAGGATTAGTGTCTTTTTTATGTTCGATTTACTTTTTTTTAAAAAAATCAAAAATTGGATCAATGATGGATTTTCAAGTGAAATCTGACCATACTATTTACATATCTGTACACTTCGATGCAAAAAGATTTTGTTCTGTAAACTTATGTTTTAGACAAATGGCGTACAAATGAGCTATAATTTAATTGATTGCGTCTTTACATTACAAAAACGGGATTCTGAAAAAAAGAGAAGCATTTTTTTAATCAGTTATGCTAACCATCAATACAATTTCTTTTTTATACGCATTAATTTCTTAAAAATAGTAATGAACCAAAAAACGGAAAAAAGAAACAATGAAAAGACGATATCAAATGATTTATCAAAAATTAATTCAAAATCACGAATTTAAAGATTAGTCGCAAGTTGTTAGGGTCCGCCTCAAGAGCCGGGTTAGAACTCCGGCGTGTTCATACACCAGACTTATAAATTTGAAATATTGCTCCCTCGCCTGGCGCTCTGAATTAAGAGGATAGAGTATTATCTGGTTTATTCTGTGCCAGTATAATGGACTGGGGAAGTGGTATGCTTGTCTGCGGCATACTGACTCGGTGGGCTAGCACCTTACCAAAAATTCGGCATGAGTGCGCCCTCGCATACATGAACTTGTTCTTAAGTTAAAATCATAGAATTTAAAAACTTTGCTCTTGTCGCAAATAGATGAAAAAATGTTGATGAGACGTTAAACAACAATCCGACAATAACAAACAAACAACAACAACAATAACAACAACAACAAAGGCTGCTGCTTTTCTTTATAATATGAACAGTATTTTTTTTTTTTTTTTTGATTGATCGGGAATGTAAAACAAAAACAAAAAGTTGTACTAAGAGATGGAGAAAGCCCATTGATATACAAGCCGGGATTGAACATATAAATTCTACAATTCAAAGGTAAAACTGCAAAATTGGTTTGATAGCATTTGTTTACAATGCAATATGTTGATAAGAAATATTTGCTTCAAACATGATTTATTGAAGAGTTATATTAAAACTTTATCTTTATCATAATATGTCTGCAAAGATGAAGTGATTTTGGAAATATGAAATATTTTGATATAACTGGTATAATTTATGTTTAATTGTTGTCAAGGTGATACAAATATTTTTGATATATCATTTATCAGTCTGATTTATGTTTTATATCAGACGTTGAAGTGAGATAATAGCATAGCCTACATTAAATCATGCTACTGTTTAATTTACAAACACATCTTGTTAGATACATTTTACACTTCAACAGAAAACTGCCTTATAAACTACGAGATAATCGTAGTATTAGTCGACATCTTCCAGACAACTTTAAAATGCTTTTGAAATGTGCAAACAAATAATCAGATATTGTGAAAAAACATCAAACAAGGCGATTTGATTTGATGTCGAACCGGTGGCACTGTATAAACAAAGTTTTTAACATCTGAAGACAAACTAACAAAAACGTAAGAATTACTCGGGATAAGTATAATGACAGAGTAAGTATTGTAGTAAATAACGGTGTAAACAGATCCTGATACATCAACAACATAACTGTCTTGTATGTAACTTAATGTAAATGACTGATAGCAACACGTGCTTTTAATCGAAACATGTTATGAAAATTGTGCCCTCTGACTTTTTTAATTATTCATTCTGTCTGTATTCTATATTTTGTCTTGTTCGATTTTTTTTAAAGATTTATATTCAAAATAAATATATTTTTATTTATCGTATGCAAACGTAAATGTTAAGAGTTGCACAGCGTATGTTGTTTTTTGACATGCGAATAAAATTAAACAGACATTGATGTATACGTAAATATAACCAAATTAATACTGCTGTTTTTTGTGTTTGATAGATATGGTTAACATCAATACTTTAATACTTTTCCTTTAATGCCTGTGTTTATAAAATAAAGACTGTTTCAAATCATAATTTTAAACCATATTGGCCTATAAATCGATTGTTTGAAATTTGAAAACACACAACTTACACCGATAGCTGTAACATATTTAGAAATTTTTTGTATATCTGACATGCTCACAGACCCATACTAGTTAATTTTTTTCTTTTTTATTATTATTATTATCAAATACAAAATTATAGTTTTTTTTTACTTTATTTTTATGAAACACAAACAGGCAAAAGTTGTTAGTTCATTATTGGAGATGATTTCTATTTTTAATTTGAAAATGCTTATTTAGGGACCACTGATTGTAAAATAGGCGAGATTTTATGGGCCTTTCAATTGTATCTTAAACTTGCAAAATGGACATTTACTCCGGTGTATGTCCACAGACGGGAATTTAATCATTGTATCTATATGTGTTTGTCTATTTTTGTAATCTCTTGTTTTTGTTCTTTTAATTTTTTTATACCGTTTCTTGTTTTTGATAAAACATGTTTTTTCAATTTTAATTTCCCTGCTATTTTGAACTTCAGCAGATAAAAAGCATTAGAAAAAGCCAAAATATTATACATGTATCTTTAATTATGTTTATAAATGTATTTCAAACATGAATGGCTTTATTAATTATTATTATTATTATTATTATTATTATTATTATTATTATTATTCACGGGTGAAACGCTTAAACATATGCTATAAGAATAATATTGTCATGTTTTATCAGTAAAGACGTCTTATATTAAACTTGTTGTAAAATAAGCATGGCAGTTGAATTATATATGAAAAATTGTATGATGTTGACAAAATAGTTTCAATGGACGAAAATTAAAACATCAGTGATATTGAAAGGATATTGCTGCAATCGATTATCTAGATTAGATTTAAAAAAAAAAAAAAAAAAAAAAAAAAAAAAAAAAAAAAAAAAAAAAAAAAAAACATTAAACGAAAAAGGATGCAAAGCCTAATAACACACTTCCGAATATCAATCACAAAAATCAAAATGTCATTGCGGGAAATTATATACTACCGTCCGAGTTATTTGTGACAGTAAATTATACAAAACTTTCATATATAATCCAATTAACTTTGATCAGGTTGGTATTTTTCACTTATTTTAGTCTAGTTGTAACTGAAAATGGCTATGCACATCTACGATTACCATAAGTATTCCTGTAAAAAGAAATTGTTGCAGCTACAGAGATTTTACATATCAAAAATGACGATGTTTACATCGTTTGTTTTTGATGACGAATTAGGTCGTATGCCTAAATAATCCACCATTTGCCTTGTTTTAAACATATAAAATCCCCATAGCACCAACAGTTTGCCTTTTACAGAAATACTTTATGGTAATCGCAAATGCGCATAGCCATTTTCAATTATGACTTGACTCAAGTGAGCGAAAAATGCCGAATTTTATTCCAGTTAATAGAATTTTCTATGAAAACTTAACAAAATTTACTGTCATAATCACGATGACTCAAATAATAAGTTTACCGCCTGGGTTCGAATCCCACTCGGGACAGATCCTAGTGTGAGAAAGTTTGTCAGTTTGCTTGCCGAAGGTAGGTGGTTTTTTCCGGGCCCTCCGGTTTCCTCCACCATGCTAAGAACTGATCGCCTCGAAATAAGTGAAAGATTCTTGACTAGGGCGTAAAACACCATTACTTCACTCCCCTACACTAAAGTAATAAGTTTAAGAATCACAGGTGTCATTAAGTCTGTCTAATTTTATTCGTTGTTATCAGGTACATACACGGTTCTTCTTTCAAGATTTTAATGCCCATGTCATATAAACAGTTTAATGTGTTTTCCTTCCCTTGTTGCCCCTTTGCAGTTTCATTTGTATTACTTCTAACAGTATCCGCGCGTAAAAGTCTCAAAGACGTTGTAAAACCACGGTAAAAATCTAATCAAGAAATTAGCATGAACCCTTGAACTTGTCAGTACATGAGCCGCCTGATGTCGGGCCTTCCGTTTCTGCATAAATCAACTAAATCGCGAATGTTTCTCGATGTATGGAAGAAAAAAAGATTAATCTCCCAGACACTTGAATGAGTTGATGTACAATAAACGATTGATGGCAAGGTGCCCTTTGTTTTAATAAAGTGTTAATGAAGCATAGAAAAACATGTTGTGGCGTTTCTATTTAGGTTTATTTCAGCACATGTCGAAATGATAAGTTGACCATGATGCATGTTAACTTCATCAATGTGGGGAATATATTATCAGAAGAATGCAACCATTGAACTATAACCAGACAAGAGGTCGTTATCAGTTTATTCATAAAAATACAACTTTAATTTCAGACTCCTTCCATCTATCACCATCGTCATTATTATTATTATTATTATTATTATTATTATTATTATTATTATTATTATTATTGAATACTATTATCAATTTTTATTTTTGAAATTCTTAAGCAAAAACTTTGAAATATAAAGTTTTTTGAGAATATTGGGTATTGACAAAATCGCTACTCCTTGTATAGTATAGTATAGTATAGTATAGTATAGTATAGTATAGTATAGTATAGTATAGTATAGTATATAGGCATTGTACTAATTCTAATGATCATTGAATAAACGCGAGTTTCGGAAGCGCGGTAATTAATTAGTTATTCTTTAGAGAATCATTTTTCGAAGTCATTTTTGTTAAATTACGAAAATTCAGGCCAAACTTGAAAACAGCAATTTGTTGACCCTTAAAAATGTATGATTTAAATATTACTTCTGATAAATTCATGTTTTATCATGTGGGAACTATTGTGCCTTTTAACAGAGTCAATTTTTTAAGGCTATAATAGTCACCTAATAACAGACCAGGAAGATTTTCGACATGTGAAATTTATCATGTTAATGTTATGGATAAGATGGTAAATTAAAGGCACGATTTCATCATTTCCATAAATACTCGTTAAAAGAAAGAATTACTGAAGAAACTGGGCAATTTATGAAAGGAAAAAATTGTCCAATTCAGATGCATGAGTGGTGTTTGGACAAATACATGAACATATAGTAATAAATTGGGAGTGGTATTTTTGTAACTTATGCTTCGTATATTAAACAAACATATGGATGTTATGAATATACATAGTACAATTTTAAAAGTTCTGTTTGTGTTGTAAGCTATAAATAATATGATCATATTTGACGAAACATTACGTTACAGATCTGAACAAATAATGAATTATTCGTTATGTATACGAGTAATTATCTACAAAACTGCTGAAAACACCCGCCTTAAAGATCATATCAACTTACTGCACAACTGTAAATACACAAAGTATGAATGGCAAATTATCTTATTTCATTAGCAAGTCGTATTATCTTTCAACTTTTGACAATAAATCCATTTAGAACTCTAATAAAATGTGCTCTTGTTGATAGCTTTAAAGACTTGCATTTCAAAACTTCAATAATGAGGATTATCAAAATTAAAAGTTAAAAATAAATTTCACGATAATTTAAAAAAGGATTTTAGATGTAGGTCATCACTGATTTTAAAACATAGAATCTTTTCTTTGTTCTATCTATCTATCTATCTATCTATCTATCTATCTATCTATCTATCTATCTATCTTGTTTTTCATTTATTCTTTCTTTTTTTGCATTCATTCTTAATATTTCAGTTTTTTTGCATGTTTAAAAAGTATTATCTTTCAACTTTTGACAATAAATTCATTTAGAACTCAAATCTTTTCTTTGTTCTATCTATCTATCTATCTATCTATCTATCTATCTATCTATCTATCTTTTTTCTTTCTTTTTCTAGTCTTTCATTTTTTTCTTTCTTAAAACTTTATAGTTATTAATTTTTTGCACGTGTAAAAAGTTTTTTATCGGTTTTTAAGCCATGAAAATGAAAAAAAAAAAAAAAAACCGCATAGACCTCCTCAACAGTTAAAGACTCTTGATGTCGTCGTGGTATGATTAGCGTTTATCAGTTATTTCATAGATGAATAAAACTATTATAATATTTAGAAATGAAAATGCCAGAAGTCCCAGACCATGCTGGTATCAAAACTATTAAAATAATATTAACAGCTAAATTTGCATCAGTTTTGGCAAATTTTGATATATCTTTCCTTTGCACTATGATGTAAATGAAGTTAAAAAAAAACAAGATCTGTAATATCACTCCTCAAAAAGTAAGCAAACTGGTGGTTATCATGGAATTTAAAAAAAAATTACCACCTAATTTATATAAAAGTAGAGGTGCATTATAGAGTATTATATATATAAAACCAAACATCTGGTATAAGTTACCGGTGTTAATTCTGCACATGGTGAATTTTTAATGCAAAATTCATGATAATCTAAATATCCTAACAAACTATCTTACAGGATCCTATTTTAAAAATATACATATTGATTAAAACAAATATATATATATATAAATATCGATGAATTCTAAGCAATTTAAAGCTGAACAAATTGTTTGCATTAGTTTCACTTAATAAAAAAACAAAACAGGTGAAAAAAGATTATCAAACACTATGTAAGACAAGGCAATGTATTATACAAGTATTAAGTCATGAGAAGACAGAGTATAATAGTCACAAGACGATGTACAATTTCTACTCATGAATAGCCACAACATTACATCTTGTCATAACAAGACGACACAGCAAAGAATTATAATAATAAGCAACAATACATTGTGTAATATATGGTAACGTCAAGAACCAGTATCAGAAAACGACAAGACGCGGCATAATGAAAAGACACGTTATGTTATCTATTGACAAAAAGACAAAACAAAGTCAAGGAGGTGACATCTAGTGGCGACAGGACACATTATAATACCTAGAGACAATATAATGTTTAATCACGAATATACGCAGCAAAATATTCAGTCACAAGACATATTATTATACCTAGTCATGACAAGAGTCTGTCACAAAAAGACACATTACAAAATCCGAGAACGACTAGACACAATATAATGTCTCGGTCACAATGAGATTTAGTATATACTGGTAGGTTACTGTAAGACATAATATTATATATAAGACAACAAGACGCAGTATAATCTTATGCTCACGAAAAGACACATTATTGTATTGCCAAGACAAGATAAGGAAAAATTTTTAATAACGACAAGACACAGGGTATTGTTTCCAATCAGGATATGATACGGTTCTATATATCAAATGAGGACACGACACATTGAAATATTTTTTAATTAAACGATATGACACTGTATCATATCTTGTCTTAAAATGAAATCTAGTTTTATATGCAATAAATAAAATCTTTATCTTCGCAATAAACAATTCAACCAAAATCAAGAAACAACAATGAAAAAAGAAAAGAAAATAAAAAACAAGGAAATAGTAACACAGCAGTAATAAGTGTTTTATCTGTTGTTTGCAAGTATTTGATTTAAATGCAATAGGGAAAACTGATATTACAAAACATGTATTTATAGCAAAAGACTCAAGTATACGAAAAACAAGATTATAGGCTAAAAACCACTGAAAAAACAAGAAAATGATAAAATAAAACTGTTTGTGCCAAAACTAAAAAAAAAAAAAAAAGACTTTTCAAATTTAAAACAATTTTTAAATGTTGATAGGCACAAGTATATAGAGAACAAGAGTACAGGCGATAAAACTATTTGTGCCGAAATTTAAAAAAAAAGACTTTTTTTTTAAAAAATTTAAAACAATTTTAAAGGTTGATAGAGGTGATGAGGTAGTTATATAATCTATAAAGTATATGATTAATATCAGTAACCAATATAGATTTAAAATATCGGCAATGTAAAAATTCCAGACATCGTTTTTCAGATAAGAAGTAAATCTGCATTTCAGCTGAAGAGGATAAATTAAAAAATAAATATATAAATTGTCTTACCTGTGCCACAAGAGATAACAGTAGTGTTAATCCGGGTAGGTACATTTCCATTATCTACAAAGATATAATCAATCAAAAAATCACGTTGGTAATAAATCACTAATCCCTCTTGTACAAATCTCCATCTTTCACACTCTCACATGAAAACGATGGCTTAAAATTACTACGAGTCCAAGATAACCCTTCAACAAATGTGATTAAATCACGTGACCTGAGTCGTTCACTTGTACACTTTCAACAAGAGATTCAGTAAGCCAATACTTTTATTAAGACATAACTCTATAATGAGAAAATCTAGTTAAAGATTCCCATGTTACGAAACACAAGCCATCAATCTTCAGATAACTCAGGCCTGTTTCATTTCCGATTTAGTAATTGAGTTAAATTCTCTGTCCTTCCTTTGCTAGTAGATGTGCAACTGACCTAAACGATTGGTCACTAAGAATACCAGCTGCTTGCTAATTTTATGTTTGCGGTTTCCGTACTCTTTACACAAATTGTAAATGATTCGATGATTCGCAAGTTACAATATACAAGCTCTTTAAATCAAACATTTTCAGAAATGTAGAATCAATTTGATAATCTAAATTATCTAAGAAGGATGCCAACACTCTTATAAATCATATAAGTCAATTCAGTTATAACAGCTTTTTTTTTTTTTTAAATTTGCATGTGAATCACAGTGTAAAGGGTAAAGTAAATAGTTGAAGACAAATTGATATTTGTTTTATATTTAAAGTTCATATTTTATGACGTAGCCACGAGATTTAAGAAATAAAGATTACTAAAATACAAATTACATCGAATACAAACATACAATATCTTAGCGATCCTAATTTAATATCATATTCGTATTACATACGTAAACTTACATGTAACATATACAAGTCAGGTCTTAATATCCAACTTATGATATAGAGAAAAAATACTTGAAAGACTGTCTTTTGTACTCTTCACTAAAATTTTATTTTCAACTGAAATGGCCAAAAACTGATAACACAATCCCATTTTAAATATTTCTGTGAAAAATAATTTTTAAAAAAAAATTGTTTCAAAGAATTTGATTGTTGGGGGGAGGGGATTACAAATAGAAGTCTTACTAAAAAAAAAAAAAGATTTTTTCAATAATTCTTAAACACTCCTAAATAATATAAAGTAACTACGCTCAGTATTTATATTAACGCAACGCTAGATTTGACAATGATTTACTTAAAATGGTTATATTGACGAGTATTGCTTTATCGCTTTTGTTCGTTGCTGTTTCTAGGTAGTCTTGGTTCATCTGACAAATTTTAACATATTCATTAACCATGTATTTATAAATAAGTTTGTTTTTCGTAATTCATGTAATAAACAACAACAACAACAACAACAACAATAATAATAAATTTCATTTTACAAATAAGAACTATATATTTACATACAAAAATTACAGATATCTTTTATACGTTTTTATACCTGGCCATATATGACCTTCATGTATGAAGAAGCTCGGTGGTAGATTGGTCTAAAGCGAGCACTAACGGATCACAGTTCTTCTCAACGCCTAGGTTCGAACCCCGTTTAGATCTTGGTGTGAAAAAAAGTTTGTCAGTTCCCATGCCGAAGGTCTCTAGTTTTCTCTGGGCACTACATTTTTCTACACCATTCAAGTACTGACAACCTTGATATAGATGTAAGTGAAATAATTTCGAGCGTGGCGTAAAACAACATTACTCAACTCAATATATGATCTAACACTAAATAATTACATATTTAAGATATTTCTTTCGTAGATGAAATGAAACTTATATTTTACTTTTATTTTAATCAATAAAACACAATTACACCATTCCATTTCCAATCTCTCCCCCCCCCCAAAAAAAAAAAATCCATTAAGTAATTAATTTAAAAAAGTAACCACTCCGTAAAAAAGTTCATCATCATTTAATATTTCAACATTTGCAAATGATGGTCATGTTGAATTAAATGATTTAATTACCACTGGTTTTTATTAAATTAAATTAAATTTTGAACTCGGCATTTCAATAATGATTTTTGATACATTTCTGCAAAATTTTATTTCAGAAATATCAACCATAGGTCATTTTTATTACACCCTTGAAATCAATATCACAAGACTTGTGACTTTGAAAATAAATCATTCATTTAAATCTTTTTAACGTCAAGTTTAAACTTTCAAATGTGTCTTATTTAACTATAGATTAATAGTATTGTGTTGAAAATCAACTTGTACACGTGCGTTCATTTTGCATGTTTACTTTCATTAACACAAATAATTAAATTCGTATTAATTCCACCTATCTTGATGTTATCGGCTCGTGCACCTGCACACAGATTAATATTTTGGATTTAAACATAATTATTTAGTTTTTAATTTCATTTATTTTACAATAAAGTCGTTTAATATTATATGACTAAAGTAATACTGAATCTATAAACCATTCACACTACTGTTTATCTTGTAATGTGCACTATTGATTTCAATAATTTAAATATTATCGCAGTTTTACTTGTTCATTCTAAATAGGTTTTGGAACAATCTACTTATTCTTCGCGGATTCCCAATGGTAATATTAGCACAGATTAGTAAACCAACGCTTTAAATTTATGAAGGAAACGTTTGTATTTTTAGGCAGTTTGTTTTTGCATATATGTTCATCTTGCGTCTAATTCTTAATTCTGCTACATTTATAACTGTTGGCCAGTAATGTTTGTTATTATCAAGCAATATAAAAAAAGCGTATTAGGAAAAGGAAAAACTATCTAGGTACTGTATATTATTAATGTATAAATTTTATGTATTCAATAACTGACGGAAAAAACAAGAATCATGAGGCTTTATACAATTCATGATACTACATTACTTTAGGAAGGTTACATACAAGATGTAAACTACTGGCAACCGTGACGACACCAGCAAATGGCGTTTTTAAAATAAGCTTCCAAGATATCTAGTTAACTGAAGCATCCCTCAGTTGACAAAACACGAGATTTGAATTCAAAATTTTAAAACAGTTTAATTGTATGGTTAAAAGACATAGATAAAACAGCAAATCTACAAACGAGATTCGAATGGAGACTACGCTTGAAAGAAAGACAAGGCAAATATCAATAGCCATTACAACCGCATTATAATGGCACTGCGGGGCTTTTTATTGCAAAACTGTTACTTACAACAACACTTTTTTAAACTAATGTTTATACACTTTGGATATTTTTTTAAATTCTTTATTATTTTTTTTAATTTGAAAGAATTATCATGAAAAACATGTACTTTTAAACCTTAAGTGTTTGCGCTCAAATTTAAATACTTGTAGATTCGAAAACCTAATTTGTCTCATTGACGCACAAACTTAGTAACATATAAACTTTCGTTATGTATAAACATAAATGGGACTATATAAACAATTTATTTCTTAACAAACACATTATTTCTTATCATTTCAAAGTTTTAAAATCGTTATGTAAATAATTTGAGTGAGACGCTTGAAGATGACTTACGACTCGACAATAAATTGTTTTAATTTTTCAATGATAAGACTTATAAAAATTTCAGACTAAATAATTATGAAATAATAAGACGAAAGTGTACTAAGAACCAGACATTACAACACAGCCTTCTTCTAAGAATCAAGCATATCTTCAAATGTGATGTCCTTGGAGAAATGAGTCGCTTACGTTGAAGGCGTAAATTTATAGAAAAGGAATCAGTCGCTTGTATCAAGGCAAAAATGTATGAAGAAACCGGTCGCTTGCATCAAGCCGAAAATGTAGGAAAAAAATCAGTCACTTGTTTAAAGACAAAAATGTATGAAAAAAATCAGTCACTTGTTTAAAAAAAAATGTTTGGAGAAATTAGTCACTTGCTAAAAGACAAAAATGTATGCATGGAAAATCAGTCGCTTGCAACTAGCCAAAATATATGGAGACGATAGTCGTTTAATAAGAGTCAATAATATATGGAGAAAATAGTCGGTTGCAAACTGTGTTGTGTTGGTCTCTGATAACAACAGTCGCTAGCATTTATTCGAAAACACTGATGAAAATACATTTTAGAGACATCAGTTAGATAGACAAAAATAAGAACACTGGCTACAAGACCAAAATGCACGGATTTTTGCATAAAAAACTATTATTAACAAACAATATCTAAATGAGAAAACATTTGGTATCAAGACGAGAATATACCGTATAGAGAGGCCGATGTGTATCATTACGAATAGGTATGATACAAAGAAACCAAGCGCGATAATAAACGATAATAACATGTACAGTACTGTAGAATCAAGACAAAACCATTCGAACAAACGGAGAAGCTAGCAACAAGACGAAGTACAAGTAAGTTGGTAGTAAACAATATGAACATTTACGCAGACACAGGAAGCGAACATGATGACTATTATAAAGGTAGTGGCCAGTTTTTAAGCATCACCCAAAACATGCACTGTACGTGAAGTCCAGTTGCTTACATAAAGGACGGAATAGTGCAAAGAACCGAAAAACAAAACACCAGCATAGATAGAACATATACGGTCTGTATAACCCAGTTGCTTACTTGAGACAGAAATGTATATTAAAAAATGGAAGAAAATAGATGTTAGAATCAGGAAAACCTTTCAGGTACGGAAAACACAGTCGTTTGCAAACAGAATTGTAAGAGAAACGGTGAAAACCGACTCTTGCATCAGGACAGAAGTTAGCGAAAAAGAAAACCATGTAGCCAAGCATCAAGACAATAATATAAGAAAAAAACAGAAGCTAATATTGAGATGAACATGTATGGTATGGAAAACCCAGTCGCTAGCTTCGTGATGAAAATGTAGGAAGAGCGGAGAAAGACAGATGATCATAAATAGATCATGTGTATAAAAAAAGAAAGGAAAAAAAGACACGTTTTAAGAAATATGTACCTGGTGTCAAAGCGTAAAACAGAGAAAATAGCCGTATACAATGAACATGTACGGTACAGAAAACCAAATCGCTAGTATCATAGTATCAAGAAGGAAACTTACGAAAAACGATGAAAACGACGCTTACACAAATTAAAATAAATAGCACTGATAAAACATTCGCTATTATCAAGACAGACATGTACGAAAAAACTAATCGCTTGCATCCATAATGAAAAAATTGCACGGAAAAAGCATCAAGGCAAAAACAAAAAAAGAACCAAAACAAAACAAAAACAAAAACGCAAAGAAACGAGACGCTAGCATTCAGACGGCTTGTACGTGGAAAACGATTCTTTTGCATCGAGATGTGTATTCGCGTTTCGCGTTTAACAAGTACATTGAAAACGGATATCCAAATCAAAAGATTATCAGTCGCTGGCAAAAAAAAAAAAAAAAAAAAAAAAAAAAAAACGAACCAGGAACCCAGACGGAAAAACAGTCGTGTGCGTCAGAATTAAAAAGTGCGGAAAAATCGGTCACTTGAATACAGGAATACAGACATACAATGTACAGTCGTTAATATACGAAGGAAGTAATAGCTTAGTATTACAGTGTCAGCGGTAATACAATGTAACAAAAAAAAAAAAAAAAAAAAAAAAAAAAAAAAAAAAAAACCGTAAATAAGGACTAACGGTACAAAAACATTTCAAAGAATATTCCTGTTTGACAACTATAGATGAAAATCTGAAATTAGATGTGTTAAATAAGTGGATATTCCATTTATTTTTGTTGGAATTCTCCTCAATCATGTGTGAAGTTATAAAACAGGGCTGATATTTATAGATATATGACAGCATGAGCCGGGCGGAGAAAGCCCGGATATATTCAAATGATATACAACCTTTCAAAAGTACAAGACAATATCACTGATTAATTGAGTTCATATGCACTTGGTGATACAAAACAGAACAAAACAATCCTTATTGAATATTATCTTGATACATCTAGTTACTTATAACAATTAAAATAACATTTAGTACCGTATTTATATCAATAAAACAACACACTTATCTCATAACTCAAACCCTTATTACTCATTGTAGAGACTAAAAGCTATATGTGTGGTATACTTAAGTCCGAACTTAAATGACAAACCATTACCAAACAGTCTGGGTTATTAGATTCAATTTGTGAAAACACAGGGTGGAACTATGTATAAAAGATAAGGTTTAAAAAGACATTATTCATATAGACCACAAGGTACAATGTATCATAAACATGTTTTTAGATAACGCTTAATGGCTAAAATATCGGAATTAATCATGAAGTTTTAAATCTTTACTCTTGTTTGATTTAAGATGTTCATTTAGTCTGTCACTTTGAAAATCTAAAAAAACATTTTTGTACATTTCTAAAGCATGTTTGATGAAACAGAACATCAGAAAAATGTAAATTAAATAGCTTAATTGTTTTGCTTGATAAGAGATATTCATTCACTTGGTCACATTGCAATGCTTAAAACATCCAGCAGGTGACTAGAAGCTCCGAAACCTTGCAGGTTCCTTTGCTTTCAGTTTATTATACGGAGTTACCCAAGACATTATATAATTTATTTTAAAGGGAAATTACAGAAAAAAACTTTTAATGCCATATGTAACAGAAATTCCTAATGGATCATTGTGACAGCTACTAATCGACATATTTATAATGTTACATATGTGTCAGTGTTGCATTACTTCCATGCAACCTAAATGTCAGCACATGGCACTTATAACGATATTTATTCCGCGCTACTTAAACATTCAGATACCTTTCTTCAGAACTGTATGTATTTCTTTGATATCAAGTGTTAATCACATCAAATATATAAGTAACATTTGGTGATGACAGATTGAAATCATACCCTCATGTATAGACATGGTGACCAAGTTAAATACTCTTGACGTGTACACATAGTAAAAGTTTGCTAACAACCACCTGTGTCTGCTGAGCTTTTTTCTTACAGAAGCTGTAATACATGTGTTTAAGGATATTAATATCAGTTTACTGACTGGCTAATCAAATACCTACAACTATTTAAGTTTAACAGAGATAACACAGCTGTTAGACAACTTTTTAGTTGATCTTCAATATGTACAGAGCTAGAGTATACTCTAATATACGTCGGTATAGGCATAAAATTGCATTAACGCAAGGTGCTAATTGCGGAAATTCAAATAAGATATGGTAACTAAACGTGAAAGTTAATTTATCTTAAAGCACCGTATGATACCTTCGTACCCAGTCAGTTGTAAAAATTTAAGAAAATTGTTATTAAACTATAACGAGTGATGTTTAAAACTTACCATAAAACATGACATTGCTACAAAAACTTCCAGAGTTTTAATTTATTTTGAAACAGGCATGATAAAACTTGTAGCAAAGTAGCATGTTAATTATATTGCAATTAAAATTTACAAGGCCGTTTAATGTCCTGCCATAATTAATACTTACATCACATAATTTATTTAAAATAATCTTGCAATATATATTGAGAGAGAGAGAGAGAGAGAGAGAGAGAGAGAGAGAGAGAGAGAGAGAGAGAGAGAAATTCCAAATTCGCTTAATACACAAATTCACAAGTGCATTTAATAATAAGCCACATATAACTTGTAACTATTTATTATTTTTTTATTGTAAATGGTTTCTATAATGCAAGTAGTTTATTCAACTGTATTGTTTGGAAGAAAATGTTAGACCTGTACTTTAGTTATTCTTTACAAGACCGCTTTAACTGCAGTGCAGGGAGCGTCTAGCCGTTTTCATGACACACTGTATTTTGTAACATACTGAAAATTCATCAAATCTGTCTATCGCTCAAAACCGAGAGTGAAAAAGGTTTTGATTCATATATTTTTTGTCAAGATCTGCTTAAATCTTTGCTTGACAACTACCAAATTTGGCCACAACACACAATGTAGCACAAATCATGCCAAGGTAAAAGTTCTCGTTTTAAACACAGAATTTCAATGGTAACCTTCAAATTCTTAATGTAAAAACAGTATTTGGATAACCTTATTGGTAAAATAACTCCCAAAATCCAGCTGTAATTGGACATAATATACCTATACTTCAACAAAACTCTATTAAAATAATATGAATCTCACATTTTCAATTTAGAAGAAAGTAGTCTTCTTCAAAAACTTATGACGAAATGCATATCCAAACAATATTGTCAATTTTAACTTCCAAAGTGCGCTGTTGGTATGTGTGTGGTTTTTTTTTTTTTTGTTTTTTTTTTTTCTGTTTTTTTTTTTTTTTTCTTTTTTTTTTTTTTTTTTTTTTTTTTTGTGGTACAAACTAAGTTTGGTATTTGTTTTACTTTTGACCACTTACTCCTTGCAATCTAATGAATAAGGTCTTTCTTTAACTTCTACTGATGGTCACGTGTTCATCGACTATTACGCAAAAAGACTAGTTTTCCGTGCGAATGACTCCATTATACGCAAACAGTAGAAAGATGCCAAACAACGTATTACTGAACAACTGCTATACGCGATAATATAAAAAATTAAAGCAAAAAAAAAAAAAAAAAAAAAAAAAAAAAAAAAAAAAAAAAAAAAAAAAAAAAAAAATTAAATAAATAAAAAATAAATATATAAACAAAAATATAATAATAATAATAATAATATTGAAAGAAGAAGCAACATAAAATTGTCTTATAGTGTCAGAGTTCAGAATCCGTCTTTTCAGACTTGTTTCTGTTTCCTATTTGAAAATATGCTGATTGCAAACTGGAAAATCAACAAAGCATCCATCTATTTGACGCAGCAAAAATACATTTCTGTGTTCTTTTGAGAAATACACAATCACTTATTTATGATACATATTTGTGTTTTAAAGGCATTGTTTCAGGGGATAATTTTAGCGGAATAATGTCCATATTTTTGTTTTCGAATGGAATATGGATTAAACGGTATTATTCGAAAAGACATTACAAAATTCAAAAGGGATTTGGCGTTTTAAATGGTATACGTATTACTGATTCTTTGGTGGAATAATTTTAATATAGGTGTATTGTTCAAGAAACTCTTTAATCACAGAGACCACTTGTTTATATTGATATAAGTTTTTAACATGCGTAACATTTTCAACTATCAACCCCTCCATCTACCTTCAAATTTATCTGTAGCAAACTGCGTCAAAACTATCCCAATTTACTAATAAAATAGATGAGTTTTTAAAATTTTTATCACCCCATTCTACGTTGTCTATGTTCAATTATTTCATTTTCGCACTTAAAATGCCCATTTTTTTAAAATCCTATTATTTAAAATGCATTAAAACTAAAAACGAAATGTCATTTTCCAATTTCATTATCCTTGGAACCAATATGCTTTCAAAAAGAAGTTATCATTGTAAATTTATTTAAATGGTTTCCGTGTCGAACAACTGCTGTGACTGATAAATTTAATTCAATTATTAGTATACTCTGTAGGTAAACATTTTAACTATTAATGAATGGGAAAATACATCATACAAAAAACAGGATTTGTGAAATTTGATAACGAAAAGTATAAGCCGTTTTTGTTCTCAGTAGACGTAACAGTAGTTGTAATATACAAAGGAATATTATATACAAAACCCTGTTTATGCCTTGGCGTCGATCCTTCATAACGATGGCTTCAGAAATAGTAATTAATAAGTATATTTCTAGAAAATATTATTTTTAGACGTTTTTTATTGCGCTGATTATGAATGATATATGTTATTTGATTTATTCTAATAACTGTAAACATTCCACGTTTACAAAAATATCGCAAAGAAATATGTTGAGTTCAAATCAAGTGTATTTACTTCTTAATTAATTGTTTTTCATGATTTTCTGTCTAGGATATAAGTATTTCATTATTTTATTTGTGAGAACATAAGTACCGAACTGTGTAAACTACAAACTCAACGGAGAAAAATTGAAACAATATGGTATTTTTTAATATAAAAATGTAACAGTTGATCGTATCTTGAATACAATTTAAACTACAAGTTCGCGGGAAAAAAAACAAAAAAAAAAACAAAATATATATATATATATATATATATATATATATATATAGAGAGAGAGAGAGAGAGAGAGAGAGAGAGAGAGAGAGAAGAGAGAGAGAGAGAGAGAGAGAGAGAGAGAGAGAGAGAGAGAGAGAGAGAGAGTGAACTAATTGAAGCCTGATTGGATTATAATTATCTCTGTAATTAATTTGCCTATCTATATTTCGTCAATCAAACATGAAAACCCTTTTCTTATACCAAAGTTTCAAAGAGCCAAAAATCTTGAAGTTGATTTTACACTATAAGCAAAATGGATACAAAACGGTTGATAAGAGCCACATTTAAAAAAAAAATTAACAAATATATTCCCATTTCAAATTGCACATCCATATTTAATACTTCAAGCATGCATTTACCTAAAAAAATGAAGCATGGTAAATCCAAGCCAGATACTGGTGAATGGACAGGCTGATGATGAGAACGCCCAAATAAGTTTAGTCCAAGGACGATTATGTACAATAAATTCGTTATATAAAAATATTGCCTTTCTGAGAGAGATAACGAAATCTATACAAAATTACTGGAAGATAGTTATTAAGTTTGTTTAAAAATTACTGAGTTTAACATCACGAACTGAAAAAAATGATGTAGGTCAAATACGCCCATGATGACATTTTACACCCTATCCACCTCATAAACTAAATAATACACTGTCTTTATATCAAATATGACATTTCACCAAAAACACTTGCATCATTTCACAAACCTCAACAACTTTACCACACAGAATCTGTTTAGAAATTAAAAAGTATGTAAATTGTAAATTAAGATTACAGAATAATTTTGATACTCGTAGTTCGATGTAAAACCACTAAAGAGTAGAGTGGAGCAATGATGTTTTACTAGTTAAAACGTCCAAGTACAGATTTAATTATATAGCGGTGGTTGGTAATGGAAAGAAAAACGGAGTGTACGAAAAACCGACGAGTGAAATGACAGTAGGATTGGGCATCGAAGCTAGGCGAAGAGGCACTGTTGTTTTGATTGTGTTTAGAGCAATAGGCAATCGAGAGTCCAAAATTTCTGAGATACCATTTCCTCGCCCAAGAGGTATCGACTAATTAAATCGGTGATAGGATAATAATACTGGGGAAGTAGTGTCCTTGTTTTTGGGGTATACTCTCTCGGTCGGCTAGCACCTTTACAAACAGTCGCCTTCACGAGGCTTACCATAAGAAATCGCACACCTCAAGCTTACACGAACTTGATCTTAGGTCAACCATTCAAGATATAAAGATTTGAAATTGCCCCAGTTTCGGAAAACTGTTCGTGCGACGTTTCACAAAACCTAAAGACAAAACTATATATAATAATATTAAATATATATTAAAGTCGGTGCATTATGTATTTCTGGAAGTTTCAAATTTGAATTTATAAATCATTTGATAGGCTTTTAGATATATCTGGTAATAAAATGATGTATGTAAAATGTAGATTAGAATACTATTAAACTAATGGTGATATTGAATATTGGTTAATAATAAAATTGTCTCAACATTTTAGAGTTTACCTGATTTACTTTAGATACAGGATAAACCATAATGTTCTGTACGTGAATGCCCCTTTATTGTGTTTCCATTCGGCACTTTTGTTCTTATTTATATTGCTATAAATATTACTTTTGATTTCTATATCATAATCTATAATATAGATTACATTTCGAAATATGCGTTAAACGATTTAAAGTTGTAAAGGATTGAATAAACAATAGGCAAAAGAAATATAAATACAAAAAGCCAAAACAAGCTGAGAAAACAAAACAAAATTACCGAAATAAAAGCTAAGACACAAATCAAAAATGAAAACAAACGTAAACACAAAACAATAACCAAAACAACTAAGAAGAAAAAGGTAAAAGTAACAGGAAACACGCAAAAAAGAAATGACTGAAACAACAACAAGAACAAAACCTTTAGCCAAATTCAGTCGAGAACACAAAGAAATAGCTAATTTACCGAAACACAAAACAACAGTCAAACCAACCAGGAATTAAAAAAAAAAACAAAGTTATTATAAGTAATTATAATGTGTAAATCAGTCACAGACCCGTAAGTGCGCGCATATGATCACTCGGCCATCGAAGGCCGCCAATATGGGCTGAAATAGATCTAAGGACAAAGTGTTGCTAAAACAATATTATTTGGCATCTAGAATACTTCACAAGCGGCAATGGACCTTAAAGAGACATATTTGCTTCGTTTCAAGTTTCCTAACATTGAAACACCAACTTGGATTTCAATACCAGAAAAATGTCTACCTGGTAATATCCATCAGAACTAACAACATCAACAGAAACAAGAGGCCCAAGATGACATGTGCTGCTCCAAAAAAAAAAAAAAAAAAAAAAAAAAAAAAAAAACAAAAAAAAACCAAAAAAAACAAAAAAAACAAAAAAAAAAAATAAACCCGACTTAGGGACCTCCAACTTCAAATTTGGTTTTATTTGCCAGTAACCAAACAATGAAAAAAGTTCCGGAAAAACCCTGTTAAATGTATTAAATGGCCAGAGTTTTACATTCTATATACCAAATTTTAACCAAATTGATCAACAAATAAATATGTTATGGACAGTTTCCTATGTTTTCTATTTATAGTAACAGCGGCCATCTTGGATTTAGGGTCGGGATGAAAATCATAAACATTAATCTACTCCACCTAGGAACCTTCCAACCCAAATTGGGTTTCATTTGGTCATGTGGTCTCAGAGGGAGAAAGTTGAGGTTTACACACGCACAAACGGACGCACGGACGCTTCGCCATCCTATAAGCTCAGATGGCTATATCCAGTTGAGCTACAAATAAAACGATAAAAGATATTTAAATCTCCCTTAATGGACGGCCCTAACACCTATCTAACAACCTTTATGGACGGCCCGAACCGTCCCACTTATCTAACAATCCTTCTGTTTTTCCACTTGTCAAACAACCTTTTATGGTCGGCCCTAACCGTCCAACTTTTCTAAAACAAGTTTTCATTAAATGCGTGTACGGTTTGAGAACTGAAAGTAAGCCATAAGTTAAAAGACAATAAGACATGTAAACGTTATTCATAAAATGTACATGTGAGAGTTGAGTTGAGTAACGGTGTTTAACGTTCCAGTCAAGAATATTTCTCTTATATCGAGACGTCGCCATTTATGGGCAAAAGTGCAGAAATTTTGCCTGTGCGTTGCCCTGATGGCATTATACAGCAGGGTTCTTTATCGTGCCATGCCTGCCATGACACGGGACCTCGTTTATTTTAAGTTCCCATCCGAAAGATACATGACTTTCATTACGTAATGCCGAGTTCTTGGTGAAAGAACAGTCACTACCCATTTTCAAGTCTTGGGTCAGACCCGGTCGGGGTTCGAACCCACGACCTCCCACTTACGGAGCGAGCACTCTACCAACTGAGCTACCGCAGTGGTAAAATGTACATGTGGATAAAATCTGTAATATATAAACTTGACCACTTCAAATTCAATTCAAAACAGGAATGTGAAATAAGTGTTTTAAACTTAACAAGCAAAAAATCTAGGGGTTTTTGTTATATTATTATTTTATGATTTAAAAAACAAGCCAAACTGCTCTGGAATATTGAAGAGGAGTTTTTACGATAAACATCGGCATAGCAGACACAATGAAATCGTCTTCAGTGGTGGTACAACTTAGTTGTAAAAGCGTTTTGTTGTAGTATATGTAACGTCAAAGTAATACTTTGCACGGGGTCAAGTTTTAAAATAATATAAGTTAGATTTCATGTTTTCACTAACAGCTTTAAAATAGGATGAGAGAAGTTCTTACTTGAAAAAAACATTTTCCTGCAATAGCAAAAACAATCAATATACAACAAAACTAGCTTTTAAAGAAGAGAGAGACTTCATCTTCTGATTGTGAACAGCTGAGGACGTTAGGTTCACCGACCGGTTTTAATAAGATATCTTATTCGAAGAATTAGTACTACGTTCAGGAATTCGCGACTTTCAAGAACTTACTCAACGCATATATACAAATAAGAAAAATGCCTCAAGATTGAGGAATTCAGAAATATTTGAACGACCCATATATGTTTCACCTATCTCCGACTAAGGACATGGCTTCCTGCAATTAATGAATGAAAATGTATTATTTACACTATGTGTGAAAGAATGTTGATAAAATACTTCTGTTTGTTCTCTCTTGATAATGCTTCAAGTACATTATATAAGCCACCATTGTACTGAAAATAGGGATTATAGTTATATATCTAAACATACCTAAAAACTGTCATAAAAATAGAATTTTTGTGTTATTTGTGGAAATAATTATTTTATTTTTGAATACACATCAGGTGATTTTCTTGTGAATAAGATTGCAAAAATGTAATTTATTTTCAATGTACTTTAACAATTGTTTATATCTAATTGTGCATTTCTGCTGAATCTGAACATTACTAAGTGCTAGATGTATACAGTGTGAAATTTATATTTTAAAAAAATCGTTTGCCAAAGTAACAAAGGTGGCCATAATATTTAGTGTTATATTAAATCAAAATTATTTTATGGGATCAATTGCTCGAACACTTGCTAACGAGTGATAAACAGCTTTTCAAAGTAAAGCACACTATCATGTGCATTTTAATGGAGAATGCATTGAAACTGTCAAATGTAGAATTTTAAATATTTTTCTTTGTAATCTCAAAATTCTCCAAATTACAACACATTACACATGTCTATTAATTTAACCTTTTTGGGCGGGCACCGACCCCCCCCCCCCCCCTTTTTTTAAATCCTAGTTGGCATAACTTAAGAACATTGAAAATGATATTCAAAAGGTAATATAAATGCATCTTAAATTAGTAAATATATATTTAATTAGAGACATTTATTTTTACAAATTTCGAACGGTTGAGTTTCAAGTTAATTGAAGTTTGAGATTTTGAAACTAAGTATGCACTGTGGTTAGTAAAAGTCTATTAATTTCTTCAATGAATATACATGTCCGTATAAGGGGCTGAAAAAATCATCATCACCTTTGGGAACTTAAATATGCGTTACTTGAACCAAGTTCTAAGCGTGTACATGTATTTGTTCAAATGTTTTAAGAAGGACGGAGTAAAATTTTAAGGTTTTTAAAATTGTGTAACTATCCGACACGGTATAAACACGTAAGGAATTTTAGTAATTCTTATTTATTTACATTCTTTTAATTCAATCAATATGAAGTTAAATGTCTTATCTTAGGGGCATCGCCTTTAAAATAGTGTAAATATATTACAAAGGTGACCACCATGTAGCCGAGAATAACCGTAGAGTAATTCTGTAAAGATAAAATTCAATGATCGTATCAATTTTATTTCTCTATTTTTTACTAATGAAACTTTATTTATTTATTTTTTTATTTATTTTTATTGCAAACACTTACTTCAACACGTGTCACGTTTCAGATTCTGTAAGCTTTTAACATCATTTTTGTTACGAGTAAAATTAGTGTTACAATTTCAATTTCACGCATCGACACAAAGTCAAATTAACATTTAACCTCCTGTTTAGATAAGAGATGATTTAACTGTCCTGACAGTAGAGAGAATTGATGTTTATACTTGTGGTCAGATAACCGGATACATTTATTATTTTAAATCTTTTTCAATTACCCTTTAATGTCTTTAATGTTCGATACAGGTGCGGTGGGTGTGTATGTGAGAGTATGATCCTTTATAATAAATGAACAATGTATTTTTAGAGAGTTTTAAGTTGGATTCAGACCAATAAACATGTAGTAATACAGAAATTGGAGTTTTTAGTTTTTAGGCTTAAAGCCTTGCATGTTGCAAGACAAACGCAACATTTGGTGGAGAAATCCGGTTTCTTGTATTTAATTATGATATGTTGACAAGATTCCAGAAACAACTTTTAAAGCAATCATCCAATATGAACAACTCAGATGAAATTAATTCCATTGAATCCGAAGAGCATACACACAGGCTGGATGATTTAACTTCAACATTACAAAATTTAGTAACATCTCTTCAACATGACCAGAGTATTCATGATAAACGGACTTTTAACATCACTAGGATTAATCAACCTAATTTTAAACCGGACAAATTTCAGCCAAGTCTAAAAGAATCGCCATCAATTTGGTTATCCAAATTTAAAAGTTGGATAGCCATAAATAAATATGAAGACGTTGAACTTATTCAACACTCACTTCGTCTTCTGATTCCAGATTCAGATCTTCCCTGGATAGACGGTTTAAAGTGTGCATCACTTGACGAACTATATGATGCATTTCTGCAACATTTCCAAGCCAAACAACCACACTGGTTGCTTGAACAAACTCTCTGGAGTCGAATTATGCAACCGGGGGAGGACTTAGAAAGTTATATTAGTGATATAGAAAGTTTATCACACCGACTTAACAAAACCGATGCGGAAAAAATGTCATCTTTTGTTCGCGGACTTCCCGGATATATTCGGGCAAATGTTGTCCAAAAGGATCCAAAAACGTATCAAGAAGCTACAAAAGTAGCACGGTTATGTCACGAAGCTCATCAGGTGACAGGAGCATCTCCGAGTCAATCAGACATAAGCCAAATTTTAATTCAGCAACAGGCATCTATAGAAGCTTTGACTAAACTAGTTTTAGACAAAGAAAAATCAAAAGAAGTGTCTGTTTGTGCTACAAGTAGAGAATCAACACCTCGTGTCATTTGTCAATATTGTGATAAACCAAATCACATGGCCAAGGAATGTTGGAAGTTGAAAAACAGAAGCCGTCGACAATGCGAAGTTTGTAAAATGTCAAACCATATGACAAAAGATTGTCGAAAACTACGACAACAGATCGCCCGGGATATGCAACCCCAACAGGAAAACTAAGTGGACTTGGCATCATTCAAGGGGATGTCAAGTCTGACAATAATAAAATTGTGCAAATCCTTGATATTAACTCTAATAAGAACATAAACAGTGAGAAAGATAATGTGAGTGATTGTTTAAATAATTCTCTGGACAATACCACTAATAACGGTAAGACTCTTAGATTTTTAAACAATTATATACCAATAACTTTGTTTAATACTACTGTTTATGCTCTGTTAGATAGTGGGTCAGATGTTTGTATTGCAAATCCAAATATTGTATCAAAACATCAGTGTAAATTGTTAAAATCAGATAAATCTTGTATTGTAACTGCAGGTGGTGAAAGGGTAAACATTGAAGGAATTGTTTGTACAAATGCTATAATTGCTGGTCAAGAAGTCCCTATCAAGTTTTACCTTGTAAAAAACCTCCTAACAGACTATATTTTAGGTTATGATTTTTTGACAAACAATAATGTAACTTTAAATTTCGGCACAAAACAATTATCAATAGATCCACGCAGAGAGTTAATATGTAAAGAAGATGTAAATATTCCTGCTGAGTCAGAATCTGTTGTTGTTGCACATGTCAAAGGTGCCACACTTCCCAATGGTGTCACTGGTATAGCTACAGGTTTTGATGTAAATAATGAATTACTTCATGGTAATACATTATGTAATGTAAAGGATGGTCAGGTGTTAGTAAAGGTCATCAACCTTAGTGATAAGCCCCATTATTTAACTCAAAATAGTAAAATTGGTAAATTTGTTTGCTTATCTAAGGATGATAAAATTGTTGAGATGAATAAATCAAATTCTTCGTTAGATTTTACTAACAAACAAAATTTAAAACCATCAAAAGATTGTAAAATAAATCTCGCATTGAGAGAATCTGACAAAAGGCTTATAGCTAATTTGATAGATGACTATGCTGACATATTTGCATCCGACGGTAAGTTAGGGAAGTGCGACATCATTGAACATGAAATACATGTAGACAAAGATCAAGATCCAATAAGACAGAGAGGATATAGACTTAGTCATAAACAAAAAGAAATCATGACGGACATGATTAACGACATGCTTGACCAAGACATAATTCAAGAATCGACAAGTCCGTGGGCATCTCCATGCATGTTAGTTGCAAAGAAAAATAATAAGGGCTATCGGTTTGTTTGTGACTACAGAAAATTAAACTCTGTCACTAAAATTCAAGCCCTGCCATTACCGACAGTTGAAGAGGCACTTGACAGTATAGGGACTAAGGGACCAGTGTGGTTTACTTCCCTTGACCTATGTAATGGTTTCTTTCAAATAAAAATTAAAAAGGAATCTAGACCTTTCACTGCTTTCCGAACACATATGGGACTTTATGAATTCAAACGCTTGCCACAGGGCCTTGCAAATTCACCTGGTTCCTTTCAGCGTGTAATGGAAGCAGTTTTGAGAGGGTTGTCATGGCAATCATGTTTAATCTACCTTGATGACGTAATAGTATTTTCAAGGTCAATAGAAGAACATATAACTGATTTAAAGGCTGTATTCGACAGATTTCGAGAAGCTGGTTTAAAATTAAAACCAGAAAAATGTCATTTTGCGAAATCAGAATTGCGGTATTTAGGTCATGTAGTAAGTAAAAATGGAATCGCTCCAGACCCGGAAAAGATTAAAGCAGTACAAACTTACCCTGTACCACGCAATCTGAAGGATCTGAGGGCTTTTCTTGGTTTATCTGGATATTACAGAAAGTTTGTTAAGGGGTATGCTGAAATTGCATCCCCTCTCTACAAATACACAAAGAAGAATTTCCCATTTTTATGGAACAATAACGCTCAGACAGCGTTTGATAAGTTGAAAAAACTTTTAATAGAACCACCAATACTGGGGTTCCCTGATTTAGACCAACCATTTACGCTCTATACTGATTGTTCTAATCAGTCTGCTGGAGCAGTTTTATGTCAGAAAAAAGGGTCAGTTGAGCGAGTAATTAGTTATGCTGGACGCAAGCTAAATGACTCTGAGAAAAATTATTCAATAACAGAAAAGGAATGTCTAGCTCTAGTTTTTGGAGTCCGACATTTTGACTGTTATTTACGTCATTCTCAGTTTGATGCTGTAGTTGACCATGCGGCATTAAAATGGCTATTTAGTTTAAAACAACCAACAGGTCGTCTAGCTCGATGGATTGCATTTTTACAATCATATAAATTTAATGTAATTTATCGAGCTGGACAAGCACACGGAAATGCCGATTCTTTGAGTCGCAGGATTTATGATGATAAAAGCACACAGGATACATCGAATATTGCAGAGGTAAGTTGCGCAATCAGTAAGACGAGAACCAGTTCATCTAAGACAGGTATTGGACGCCAGCATGTTGAAAAACAAGGTAAGTCGCCAAATGTAAGTTTACCAGATGGGGTATCTATGGATGAAATCAGAGAGCAACAAGGTAAGGATCCCGAACTTGCACCTATCATAGATTATTTGGTTAATAACAAACTGCCAGATGACAACAAAAGTCGACACAAGGTTTTAGTGCAGCAACCACAATATTTTCTACATAAGAGCATACTTTATCACGTGGACCAAAGAAAACCTGAAGTGAATGGTGAGATTCATTTTCAAGTTGTAATCCCTCGACCTTTAGTGCCTAGGATGTTAAATATAATTCATGATTGTCATTTGCAAGGTGGCCATGTAGGCATTTCCCGATCAATGGCAAAGGCAAAATCAAAATATTTTTGGAACCACATGTATAGAGACATAGTTAATTGGGTTAGTTCTTGTGAGGTTTGTACACAAAGAAAACGAGCGCCTAATCCCGTGCAAGCTCATATAACGCCTATGCCAATTTCAGGCCCATTTGAACGCATTAGCACTGACATATTAGGACCATTACCTACTTGTAATGACACAAAGAACAAATATGTATTAGTTTTTGTCGACTATTTTACAAAGTACACCGAAATTATCCCTATACGAAACATTGACGCTCAGACAGTAGCTAATGAATTTTTAAAGAACATAGTTTGCCGACATGGTGTTCCGAAATATTTACATAGCGATAGGGGTACACAGTTTTTATCTAAAATAGTCAAAGAAGTTTGTAGACTATTGCGAACAAAGAAAACTCAAACTACAAGTTTCCATCCTCAATGTAATGGACAATCTGAGAGAATGATGTCGGTCATACTTAATGCTCTATCTAAATATCTTGACGACAAACATGACGACTGGGACAAAGACATACCATTTGTACAATTTGTACACAACACCACTCCTTGTCTAGATTCTACTGATTTTTCCCCATATTTTTTAACACATGGTCGAAATCCGACAACATTTGCAGATCTAGATATCGACATCCCAGTAAATTTAAATGCATCTACTGTTGAATATGTTGGACCATTAATAGACAGACTGACAAAAGCTAAGGAATACGCTCAATGTAAATTAGGTGAAAGAAAGGCAATTATGGTAAAACGTTCAAATAGAAAAATTAATGAGCCAAAATTTATGTTGGGTGAAACAGTGTATCTATATAAACCAGTAGTTACTCCAGGAAAAACAGCAAAATTTTTAAGACCTTGGATAGGACCTTTTATTATTTCAGAAAAATTGTCAGATATACATGTCAAACTTAGGAGAGTTTCAGATGGCAAACTTATTTTGAATAGAGTGCATATTAACAGACTAAAACACGGTACTCTGAGAATTAATGATCTTGATCAAACACCCCCTGTACATATTGATTCAGTAGAACCAGCCATTTTAAATGATTCTGAAATTCCATGTGACAATATTGACAATGTAGATGTCAATGAAATTGATCATATTGATAATGTACAAAATAGTGTGAATAATAATGACAGTGTACAACGTCACAAAAATAATGAACAACAAAGTGAAGATGAAATGTTTGAAATTGAGAAAATTTTACGGAAACGATATTCTAATGGACAATGGCAATATCGTGTCAAATGGTTAACTTTTGATAATTCTTACAATTCATGGGTTCATTATAATGATTTGTCATCAGAATGCAAAACATTAGTTGATAAAACACATAAGAAAATTCCAACGGACAAACGAAGTTCAAGAAAAAATTAATGTGTATTAAAAAACAATTATAATGTAATGTGATTATTTTATATAAATGTTTAGTTTAGTTTAGTTGCAGAAATATTATTCCCCATACATTTTTATAGTTTCTTTAAGTTTTCATTTTTTTCATTTATAATGTACACTAAGAATACTACAGCATTAAAAATCACACGTATTTTATGGTTGAAATCGTTGATTTTATTATATGTCTAGTATCATGCCTGTACCTTTTCATTGTTTTATATTTTCATTTAAATTTTAAAATGTAGTGTAAATAATAGTGTATTTTTAATTTTTGAGAGCGAGTCGATGTAATCACGTCTTACTTGTGTCAGTCAATTTATTCCCCGCCTACATTAAAAGTTTTATGTTACTTTTCTCCTTGACTGGAAGAAAGTTTTTCACACATTTTGATAAACTGGCCATTTATCAGTGTTGAATAATTTTTTTTTATCTGGATTTTTCTAGAGGGTCCATGATAATTATTTCAGTCAAAGACAATATTTTTTTCCTTTTTGTTTTATCTAATTATTATCAATTTTTATTTTACATCATGAATATTTTTATTAAAGTAGTGGAAACTTTAATTTTAAAACCCAAGGGGTAGTGTTACGAGTAAAATTAGTGTTACAATTTCAATTTCACGCATCGACACAAAGTCAAATTAACATTTAACCTCCTGTTTAGATAAGAGATGATTTAACTGTCCTGACAGTAGAGAGAATTGATGTTTATACTTGTGGTCAGATAACCGGATACATTTATTATTTTAAATCTTTTTCAATTACCCTTTAATGTCTTTAATGTTCGATACAGGTGCGGTGGGTGTGTATGTGAGAGTATGATCCTTTATAATAAATGAACAATGTATTTTTAGAGAGTTTTAAGTTGGATTCAGACCAATAAACATGTAGTAATACAGAAATTGGAGTTTTTAGTTTTTAGGCTTAAAGCCTTGCATGTTGCAAGACAAACGCAACATTTTTTATGACGCGGTCTCTCAATCAATGAATGGAGTTGTTATTTTGTATAACTGGCAAATAGCTTATATGCCATCATTATCGAATATCAATTACTTCAAGAGATTATCTACAAAACTTATCAATCATATCTACCCCCTTCATATATAATATTTCATTTGCACTGATTGATGGGGTTTGCTCAATAGATGTTAAATGTAAATCGGTACTGGCTAACCGTGCCGGGGGAATGGGGCAATGTCATATACATGTATATGATCGATACACCCACATGATGATATTTTTACCCCTTAACATGTGCTAACTAACATTTAGAAGAAAATCAAAACAAGCTTCTTGAAGGAATTAAAACATTTTTTTCTTATAAAACCACCAATATATAGATCATCATTAGTAAGACTTGGTCAATGGGCATGCTAAAATTCCCAAAAAGAAGCGTATTATTAAATTTAATATTTTAGTTATTTAGCATAGTTTTCGAATAATTAAAGGGTTTTAAATAAAAAGAGTTCAGCAACCATTACTTAACACTTGGCCAAATTCATATAATACAAACAATGCTTTAAATAGTCTGTTATTTTTGTTTAAAAGTTTACTAGCTGGTATGAATTCAAGATGTTACATTGAATTAGTGAAATCTTTGGAATTTCTTTATCTGTGGTGAAAAGCCAAAAATCCTTGTTCTGTATAATTAAAACTGATAAAAAATTTTCTATACTAAAATTTAGAAACAATAAAATGCATATAGAGGAATTTGTGTTTGCAAACAATAGTAGCAATATATTAATCCTATGTGATATAATGAGTTATGAATGTTTATAATAAGTAAATAAGAATGTTCTTAAAACATAGTCTTTCATACCAACATACTTTTGAATTTTATATGGCTTCACACGAAGTTTAAGATTTGTTTTTGAAAATGGATATTTGTTGAATTGAAACACACACACACACACACACACACACACACACACACACACACACACACGCTTAAGTTAGTTTGTTATAAAATACATGATCCTAGAATGTATTTATTCGACTGATTTAACCGAGCCAAGGATAATGGACTGGGGAAGTGGTAAGCTTGTCTGTGGCTTACTGACTCGGTGAGCTTGCACCTTACCAAAAAGTTGCCATACGTGCGCGCTGGTACACAACAGACAACATTAGGCATACTTCTCATATCTCACGCATACACGAAATTGTTTTAGATTAATTCATAAAGATACTAGTTACCTAGTTCTTGTCGCGAATACCTAAAACAATTGCTGCTGCGAAGTTAAACAACAATACGATAACAATATATGTGAACATGATTTACAATAAACTTTTCCCAAAAACCTTCACCACCAGCAAAAAATATTAAACGATACATACCCATCTACACAATATGACACGCTGTATACGATTAATATACCCCAATATCTTCTTAACGGTAGATCTCTCTGTATGTAACAAACCAGTTATATCCACAGCTTGTCAATTAAAAACAACAGAGTCTGTATTCTTTGAACTCATCAATATGACTACCATGTCAATAAAACATATCTGGATGCATTACTTCAACTGCAATTTTGTGGCGGCGGGAAAGGTCCTATATATCTGCAATTAAAAAGCGTTACAAGTGGATAAGGAAACTAAACTTATATTGGATCTACCACGTTTGATGTCAAAGAATAATAAAGCCTCTTTGACATAGTTGCAGTGAGATGGTCAAAACGGTCCATCTGTTTGATGGTCACAAAATATAATTAAAAACTAACGAGTGTTGACTTTTATCTGTTATTTATGGACAGTTAAGTGGCACCACAATTTGAACAAATACAAAATCTATAAACAGTGTTGACTTTATTTAACGGATTTGATTAACATTTAGAGTATATGGTGAGTAACTGATAACGGTTGTATTTAAAGGCTCAAAGCACAAAAGACTACTCAACTCTATAAGTATTTGGTGTAAAATTTATCTTCCTTCTAATGATTTTTTTTTAAATTAATTAATTAATTGATTTAATAGGGTTTTACGTCACAGTCAAGAATATTTCATTAATTTCGAGAGGTCATCAGCTATACATGTAGGTGAAGTAGCAGAAATTTTTGCCTTTGCAGCGCGCTTAGGACAATATGCAGGGAGGATTCTTTAACGTGTCACGCCTGTCGTGACATGATGATTAAGGTCTCCTCCGAAGGACCCCGTGATTTTCATCTCTGAATGCGAGTGCTTGGTGAATGAAGTTACTACAAATTTTCAAGTCTTGGTCAGACACGGCCGGGGTTTGAACCCTCGACCTCCTACATACAAAGCTAGTACTCTACCAATTGAGCTTCCGTAGTGGTAATTTTTATGTAGAGGATTGGTACAGAGAATCAGTTTCACCATACACCTAATGAAGAGAAGACAGTAACAACATAAATTCTGGGAAATCCGTCTTTTGTTCAATAGCAATGGTAAAGATTTCATTGTATACATTCATTAATTATCAGAATTTTGATATGAAAACGGAATTTCTTATGTCAATAGGTACGCTACATGATAGGCTTATACTTTCTAAACAACCGGTCTCACCTTAAGTAATAAATATTCCTTTTATAACAATAATTATCGCCTTTTGTCATACAGTCCGTGTGTTGACTTCTTATCTGTTTTTAACTCTCGTTTTAATTGAATATAAACCATCCCCGTATGTTTAATATATCATGTATATAACATCTTACAAGTGTTTAGTGCAAAGAATATCTACAAATGGTAAAAAGGACTAATTTAAATAAATAAATAAATAAATAACTAAATAAATAAACTAAGAAACAGTTAATTCATGAGAAATTTGCACAATGATCACTTACAATATGTGTGATATAATTGTAGTAATAACCAGATACGTCTTCCTCATCATAAGAAGGATGGTTTTATCTTTGAAATTAGAATTTACAACACAGTAAGAACAAGTACGTTTAGTTAACCGCATTGACTAACCTTTATGAAAGCAGCCTCGTAAATCCGGAATTTTGTATAATATCCTTATTTCTAAACCACTTGAATTGTCTACATAATACATGTCTAAAGTATACAGATTAAATAAGTCCAGACTTTGTGTTTTAACATATTACAATTATATCTCGATTTTTTGTGTTTGCTGAACATTAGGAACCAATTGTAATACTTTTATGAATGATTTGAAACGATAAAAATCCGCAACAAATGACATGCGCATTAAGTGTCAACCAACTGACGTTATCGCCCGTTAAATCCGTCACGCCTGCTAAAACTTCATGATGGTTAAAAAAAATAAAGAAATTTTAAAAAACATTAAGGTTTAAAATCTGTTTTATTCAACATTTTAACTTAAAAGACGTTTGACTCATCTATGTTTATCGATTTAATTGAGCGACTATCTTGACATCTGAACATTACAGGGATTTTTTAACGTCCAGATATGCTTATTTAGTACAAAACAAATGAGGGTCTATTCCTTAAAATCTCTATCAGTAGTTTTAATTACCCGATGGTCACAAAAAGTATGTACTTAATAAAACTCTGTTAGTGTGTAACACGCCAACCGCGATGCTGTTACATGTCTGTACAGAAACACATTCCGTTGAGATCATCGACAAAAAAATATAAATACATGTATAATTTGTTCTTTCGAGCAACGAATAAAACAATTGATGCCATCGTGTCATTAATTAAAAATACGTGCTATAGTTTAGAATAGTTCATTTTAAAATCAGTTATAAGTACGTGTACTTGACATTTAAAATTTTCTTGAATTGGATATGTGGAGTTAAAATTACGCAATATTCTACTATCAAAGGAACGTACAAAACGCCTCCATAAGAATGAACGAACTTTAAATTAAAAAATAAATAAACCCGTTAAAATTCATGGGAATGTATAAAAGGGGGTACACTTCATGGGAATATGTTCATTAGGTTGATACATTATCAGATAGCATGCCTTTTTATTCAGCTAGCTAAATCGTAAAATTTAAGTATGCATTAAGTTTGTGATTCTCTAATGTTTTCCGGATTATGCATATAGGCCCATAAACATCATCGTTATGTAAACAGAGTTTACGTAATATATAAATAATGATGATGTACGAAAAAAATCAATTTCACACGTGCATGTGTTCCCGTTCCGGTTTTATTTCAAAAATAAGAGCGATTAAGGAAGTGTCTATGTTAACATGCTTTCCTGATGAAATTGTTTAATTTCTAAATCAAATTAATTGCAATTGTATACTACAAATCTAAACATTAAATGTTTGGGTTAAGTAACGCTGCATTTATTTATAAATTCATTAAAAATGAAACAAAAATAGTTCCAGCACCGAAAACCAAAATAAACAAAGCATACTATAGATACGGTTAATTTCAATTTAGACCCCCAGTTGTTAATTCATTTAAAACCTGTTATTGGTTTGTTGTTTGGGGTGTTTTAAATACTGACCGCAAGTTGTATGGCAGATCAAAGCTATCAGGATCGAAAAAACGCCAACAAAAGGCAAACTTTACAATCAAGGAGCGGATGACCTTAAACGATACCAGATCCAATGCACTTGAAATTTAATTAGAGACGTGCGCCAGCCTGGTGTTAAAACTCTCTAAGCATGTCCACCTGTCGGTTTAAGAGCAGAATAAATACAAGTAATTTAACTTTCCGTTGTAGTTAATTTTGCGGTCATTGTGCATCTGGACTCGCGACAGGCCATCGTATTTTGAAGTCCGTTGTTTGTCGTCACGCCTCCTGGCAAGTAAATTGCTCCGTTGTTTGTCGTCACGCCTCCTGGCGAGTAAATTGGTCTGACTTTATTCTTTTATTGTAACATCGTTAATTTCTTATCCTGTTTTTATTAGAAAAAGAATCATAAAGCGAATCATTTTTTTTAATTTTAAAAGTTTAGCTTTAAATTTGGAATACGCACAACAGTCAATTTGTAAAAACAACCTAATTCAAATTTGAATTTAAACATTTCTTTAATTCACTTAATCAAAAAGTATTTTTGTAAGTATTTTTATAATGTTTATACTTGTAAAATAACCATCGTTTTTCTTTATATACATAAGTTTTGCAATTTTTGTTCATAATACTAGTAATTACATTTTCCAATCATATAGAAATAGTACTTATCAAATTTGCCATTGTTCTTGAAGAAACGGAAGTAGTAATAATCAGATTTTCTTATCAGTTTGTAGAAGTAAAAAGAAGTTATCAAGTAGATGTAGTTTTCCAATCCGCTTGAAGAGGTAGAAATAGTTCTTATAATAGTAGTTATAATAAACCTTACCCAGTTTTAGAAGTGAAAGTAGTAAAATCCTTTTTTTTCGAGTCATTCTCTTCACACTTTTAGTAGATGTAGTTGTAACCAAATGTTCTGATCAGCTTCTAATAAAAGTCATCAGATTTCCGAAGGCCGAGTTTACAGGTAGAAACAGACATAGAAATCATTCAAATTTTCAAACTTTTTAAATGAAAACTCCGAATACTCTGCGAAAACAGAAGAGTAGCTTTCTTAAGTCTGTTTTACAGAAAGATTGTTTGTGTAAAATTGATATCAAGGCATAGGTCTGGAACGTAAAGAAAAAATATCATAAAGGAATCTTAAATATACAACGTTCAAAGTATTTTATCTAAATTCCCTGACCTATTGACCTGTCAGAAAAGACTTTCGATGTGATGAGCAGAGTTTTAATTAGTTCTATTAAATCACGCACTAAATGTTATAACAGATGTCGGGATAAAATCAAGCAAAAACCGGCAATTAGTATCAAAATTATACCCTAACACCAACGACTATAGTCAGGGAAGTGCTGTGGTGTGTGTGTTCTAGTTGCAGTGTTTGTCTACTTTTCTTCACAAGTATGTTGAAAACATAATATGGTTGTTTTAGAATTATCTACATGTACACACAAGTTTCTTACACATTCTATTTGGCACAAAAAGCACAAGAAATTGCCCTGATCACAAATACGAAAATACTTTTTTAAAATTTACGGTTTCGTAATGATACTAGTCAAAAAATTACATCTTGATATAAACCCATCGCTAAGTTACATATTTAAAAAAAAAATATCAACAACTTTGATCTTAAGAACGATTTCAAATGGAATAAAAAAACTGCAAGTTAAAAATGTATATTTTCCAGTAGCAACGAAATTTTGTTTTATCCTATTTGGAAGTTCAAAAAGATCAAACCACTTTTAATGAAAAATTATTTTTACAACCTCAAATCGACTTTTTTTAATAAAAAAGTTATCACATTTTGCTTGACCCGGGTTTTATGCGACTCTTAAAAATTGTTTTATCTAATAATATCATATTCATTTAGTGGTTGGTTTTAAATTTAATTTTGTGAACAACTTAACAAATTAAGTGATTAAATACGTTATCTGATTTACAATAGAACTTAGGTAGGGCCAGATAAATTACCTGCTATTACTCAAATTGATTCTATAATACAGATTATAAAGCTCAGTTACGTTTCCCCCATGAACCACTTCTTGCTTTTTGTGATAACTAAGAGCATTGGTATGGGGTCTAGATAATTCAAATGAAAATCCACGGCTTAAAAGTAAATGAACATTTCTGATCCTATAAAAACTGTAAAAATTGATGGTGTTTTAAACGAAGAGTTAATTTTATTTATCTTATTTTTGCACATGGAAGATAGTAATAGGATTAATTTTCTTACGTATATAAGTCTATGTAATTATTCTGTCTATAGAAGATATAAAATTTTTTTCAAATTTAAGAAATTTTTTGGCTCGTGTCAACATCAACCTTGGTGGTATAATGTGTTGTGTAACGCGATTGGTTGAATTCTAAACACGTGATATATGAACATAAGAAGGTAATTATCATCAGACTGAAATCCAATTATGTAACATAAACAAATAAGTAAATAAATAACTAAACTGCTCTCATAAATCCCCCTGTATGCGGATGCTCTAAAATAATGAAAAAATAGCTGCATCTATTCTCGATCGCTGCACGTATCAAAAACCGCCATTCAAACAAGAACTTACCGCCGTGTATTTTTTATACATTGGTTTTCATAGTATTTCTCTATATCAAATGATATATAAATGATGCAACCTCATAAAAGTTTTTGTAATCATCAAGAGTAATTAGGAACACATAAAGCATTATATCGGATAGTAGACAAAATATATTATTATAGTAAGCCGACTTTGAAATTACGCTTTACGTAATGTGATGAGAAATCCACATAGATCCTAAGCTTAGTACATTCTTGAAGCTTAGTACATTTTTACAATACATTACCTAGCTTGTAGTTTGGTAATTATCGTAATCATTTAATTAACTTATTATTATTATTATTATTATTATTATTATTATTATTATTATAAATAGTTGTTGTTGTTGTTATTGTTTTTTAAAAATCAAATGTACATATCTATGGACCAGTGGTTTGAATGAAATTGGGGTTATTAAAGACTTTCTTGTATTTCTACTATATAAACAACAACTGGACATTATCTCAAGTACTCGTCTAAAGTCGCGAGTTTTATCAATACTGCTTGCTATACATTTTTTTCCTTTTTCTTGTATTGTTTGGTTTTATTCTTTTTTAATTGAACTGTGTCGTGTTCTTGGTTACGTTGGCAAATGCAACTAAGAACATGATGCAGCATGAAATTGCAACGTATCCAGTTATTTAACTCATTTGAATTTTTAACAAATAGAAGAAAATTTAGATTTATCAAGTAAGAGTATTAAATGACATCAAGAAAAAAAAAATGAATATATTTTAATTTTTTCGTTAATGCAGTTTTTTTTTCTAAGCATACCGCGAAAGTTTGATCTATTTGTTATAATTAGTTTTATTAACACTGAAAATTACAACAGTATTTGCAGCAGAATTGTAAGTACTTGTTACAGCTTGAACAACAAGTAACACAATAAAAGAAAACAACAAGGAGGATAGAAAACGCATACTGATACAACGGCTTCGGACAGATACTACTGTCTGATTCACGTCTGCCTTTCAAGGTTTTAGGAGAGATATCAAAATATTTTGTAGTATGTCACATACCGTTATGACGTATGCATTTTTTTTTTTTTGTAATTAACTGACACCAAAAGAAATGCCACCTTAGCTGTAGTATAAAATGCAGAGCTTTTTAAAATCCTTACGGGGATTTAATATGGTAAAACACACAAACACTCATTCCGGAAATGCGTCGCTGAAAAACCATGCGGGTTAGGGTAGAAAATTCTGGAATAGTCCATTCAGCTGTAGGTAAGATCGCTGTTGTTAGTGTTGTTAGAACCACAGTATATATTCTTTTTGCTGTCAAGCTAGCAGACGATATTACCTGGCGAGCGAAAATGAGAAAGTCGGTCATGCGCAATTCTATTTTCTTAACCCGCATGATTTTTATTCAAGGTTTTAGAAGAGATATAAAAAATACAGTAGATACAATTATTTATTAGTTTTGTGGAATACTGGAATACAATTGTATTTATGGGGTGTGGTGGGATGGGGAGGGCACGAGGCCAAGGCAATTCGCCTTTATATAAAATCAATCCTAACAACCTTTCTATAAAAAAGGGGGAAAAGTGTGTGAGCCAATCAAACTGCCAAATGTTAACGATGCCAGAAAAGATTTTGTCACTTAACAATAGAGTGACTTACGGTATGAGGTGGCCGAGTGGTCTAAAGCGCGTGCTTACGGATCAAAACGCCTCTCACCGCCTGTGTTTGAACTCCTTTTGGGACAGATTCTAGTGAGAGAAAGTTTGTCAGTTTCCTTGCCGAAGGTCTGTGGTTTTCTCCTGGCATTCCGGTTTCCTCCAACATTCAAAACTGACCGCCTCGAAATAAGTGAAAGAATCTTGATTTTGGCGTAAAAAAAAACCATTACTTCACTCCACTAACGGTACGACTTCAAATAAAATCAAACAATGCGTGATAAAAAGATACATGATAACAAAACAAAAAAGCGCAACGCACGAAAATGAAACGCACGTTATTATTGACCCGGGACACATTTAACATCAAGAATAAGTAATTATCGCGTTCATGGCGTTTTAACTGTTTCCTGTTTATATATAGTCTGTAGGTTTCAATATTGTATGACTGCAACACCTGGCACGACATGCATCTATTTAACAGAAAAATAAATGTTTAAATTTAATGTTATCCTCGTAAAAAATAAATATTTGATTAATTCAGTGATCATAGCAATTCCGCCTTCATTGTCTTGAAATATACTCACACTTGTAAAGTTTCAGATAAATCATCTGATAGCGTTTAAATCAGACATATATTCAGTTCACCTCGATGACATCTTAAAGATATTAGACTTTTCTTTCCGCAACACCTGTGAGATATTAAACAATAACATTCAAAACATGTGCATTGTGTACATGTGGTGTTGAAGTTAAAGATATGGGTGTTGAAGTGCTTATCAATTATGAATTCCCCCACCAGAAACAATGCACATTTTAAGGGAAATTTAAATACTATATATACAAATGGTTATTTGAGGATCCAGGCCCTACTTGAATAATAAGAATCTTTAAATTTATGGCAAAAATTGTCTTGATCACTCATTCACAGTAGTTAAAGATTATTTATCTTTTTTATTAAAAATTCTTCTTGCCCATTTATCAAGCATTTTATTAAATCAGGAAATGTAAATAATTACAAAGCGCATGTTCAGGGTTCATTTTAGCATATATAGAAAAACGAGAGTTTCCGAAGCAACTGATCTTACTTGTCTATGCAATTGTTAATAGCAATATTCAGATTGCTAAGCTTTGTTCTTCTCAACCTACAGTCGTGCCCCCAAGTTTAAAAATTTTTGAATTGCCCCCCCCCCCCTCTCTCTCTCTCTCTCTCTCTCTCTCTCTCTCTCTCTCTCTCTCTCTCTCTCTCTCTCTCTCTCTCTTTCTCAGACCTCCCAAGGAAATATACAATAAGTCTTATTGTATTTTACTGGTAACTAAATATACCATTAATAAAGGGGTTACCACATACGGTTCAACCTCAATTAGCAAGATGTATAAACTAAACATCGTTACACAAATCATTACCTACCAGCTTGCCGACAAAAACATAACCAACTAGCTTGCCAAAATACACAAATCAAAAAACATATTACAACAACATAACCTATCAAATGATTAACAATCCATTTACCAATCAAAAAGAAAATATTTTTCTTTTATATAAATGTGTGTTTTTTCCTTCAACAAAAACATTTCAAAAGAGATAAACCATAAACACGAAGATGAAATGCAACAGAAAGTATTGTTACATTTCTATAAGCGGTTTGACAATACTTGAGTTGAGATAATCAAAGATGTGTCATACTGGAGATAGGAAAACTTATCATGGCAGCAAATATATAAAAAAAAAAAATGAGAATAAAAAAAAAAAATCCTCTATGCTAAATAAATATTACCATACATTTTTATATGCAATATAACAAAGATAACTCAAACATCGTTTGTTCGAATATCTAGTTTAAGTCGTGGTCAATATCTATTCCATTATCCGATGGTAAGCCATGGTCAACATCTATTCCATTACCTGGTCGGGGTCAACATTTATTCATTTAGCCATTTATAAGTCGTGGTCAACATTTATTCCATTACCCGAAGTTAAGTCGCGGTCAATATATATTCATTAACCCGATGCTAAGTCGCGGTCATCATTTATTGCACTACCCGATAAAAGTCGCGAAACATAATTTAATCCATTACCCGATGCTAAGTCGTAGTCAACATTAATTGCATGACCTAAGTATAAGTCGCGGAACATCATTTATTCATTTACTCGATGCTCAGTCGTGGTCAACATTTATTGAATTACCCGATGCTAAGTTGCGGAATATCATGTTTTCCATTACCCGATGCTAAGTCGCGGTCATCATTTATTGCACTACCCGATAAAAGTCGCGAAACATAATTTAATCCATTACCCGATGCTAAGTCGTAGTCAACATTGCATTACCTAAGTATAAGTCGCGGAACATCATTTATTCATTTACTCGGTGCTCAGTCGAGGTCAACATTTATTGAATTACCCGATGATAAGTCGCGGAATATCATGTATTCTATTACCCGAAGCTAAGTCGCGGTCAACATTTATTGCACTACCCGATAATAGTCGCAAAACATAATTCATTCCATACATAATTTATTCCATTACCCGACGATAAGTCGTAGTCAACATTTATTACATAACTCGATTATACCTCATGATCATCAATTATTCCATTACCCGATGCTAAGTCGCGGTCAACATTTATTGCATTACCTAAGTATAAGTCGCGGAACTTATTTATTCCCTTCCCGATGATAAGTCGCGGTCAATATTTATTGCATTACCCGATGCTAAGTCGCGGAATATCATTTATTCCATTACCCGAAGATAAGTCGTAGTCAACATTTATTACATAACTCGATTTTACGTCATTGTCAACATTTATTCCATTACCGGATGATAAGTCACGGGAATTATTTATTCTATTATCCGACAATAAGTCGTTGTCAACATTTATTACATTACTCTGTGACAAGCTGTGGTCAACATTTACTACATTACCCGATGACAAGCGGTGATCAACATTTACTACATTACCCAATGGTAAGTCGCGGACATTATTTATTCATTTATCCGATGCTAAGTCGCGGTCATTATTTATTCATTTACCCGATGTTAAGCCGTGGCCAACATTTATTACATTACCAGGTGATAAGTCGTGGTCAACATTTAAATCACCACGTAATTTTTTATCAAACTTTTCAGCCTGCTGGAAATCAAATATAAAGTTCAAGCACTTCGAATTATATCAATTTTACTTATTGACAGGACGATTTTTTCTATTAAATGAATGATTTTGTCATTTTGCTAATTATGATTGTTTACGTAAAAGATGCAAGTTTAAAAGTTCAATATTTGGCTCATTTTCTAAAATTTGAAATGTAATCTTTTTTTTTTTACACTTTAAATATGTTGTATCAACGTTATATATGATATCGAAATTATTAATTACTTGTGCTTTGACGTTATAAAAGTAACCTTCACCTAGACTACTCAATTCTGTCTGTAAATACAGGTATTTGTGTGTTCATGGGAAAATTGGAATATGCAGACGGATACGGAACGCAATGCCCTCGGCAATGTTACTGACAGCGCTATTTGACGTAACATCACTCGGTGTGGATCAGTTTAATTGAAGCATCTGTTCTTTAAAGTGCATCTTCTCAGACTTAAAATGTAACAAATGTATATGTTCAGTGTCAGATTAAAATCGTGATAGGATAAGTAAAACAAAAAATGGACGTTTCTGTTTCCGTTTAAAATTTAATTTAAACAATGTTTAATTTATATAAATAAAGCCTGCCTGTCAATTTTAATATAATCCTGTGTATTAATAATGAGTTCAGCAAGGTACAGAAGCTATCTAACACAAAAATGCGAATGAAATAACTTGAACTTTGGCTAAATGACAAAAGACAATCATGTCTGCAAACGGAATATTCAACAAAAAAAAAAATTATGTTACGGTACATTTTGCCGCCCCTGTACGTATCGCATATTGTCGCAGGGGACATTATGAACACCTTCTCAATGCGCCTATTGTCGCCCATCGGTAGACTGCCAAACAAGGATCCGACAGTTATTCGAATGTACACGGTAATAGGCTGAAGCATGCGCATTAAACAACTCGGCAACCATGTCCAATGCACCATGGGGGAAAAATATAAATTTTGTATAATTCACTTAATTCCGTTTGCCTAGGTAGGCTCCTTCAAATGACGTATGGTTTTAGAATAAAAATAAATCGAAAAAATAGAAAAATAAAGAAATGTAAAGTTATTCAGTTATCGTGTGATTTGGGGAACTCGCAATTCATCATGTTTCGGTGGTATACGAGAAATGTCACTGTTTGTTAATCCATCATTCATTACGGTTGTTTTTTAGAGTTTGCTGCAGAGACCAATACCCTGGACGTTAACATCTGTTTGCGACACCATATTAAAATACAATAAACACCGTCAATCAATACTGTTCCTTCTAAGATAATAATTAGATTCATTTTTTTTTTTTTTTTTT